>JALHLI010000008.1:8650730-8756286 GCA_023349425.1 Anthopleura sola
ATTCCCTCATACAACCCCTATAGCAACCGCTGATTGTCATTGATAATTTCTTGGGTCTTTTAGTACTTGACTAATAGTCACATCATCAACCAAATTATTTCCAAGGTTTACCTCGACGTGACAAAGGATCATAATTGGACTTTGATTGCCCGATTTTCAAACAAAGATGATAAGAATTGGATTAAATCAGGCGGTTCTTGGTGGTATGATACCTCCAATCCACAAGGCAACACGGTTGATCCCTCCGTCAATGAGGACATGATATCGCCAGCATTCTGGTCAATTCAGGGCCGTGAAATAAAACTGACTCGTTCTAATGATCCTTGTCACACTCCTCTCCTGCAAACTATTTACAACTGCTTGGGGCTTCGTACTTTTCGTTCCATGATTTCCAGTTACGGCAACTTTCGTACTAAGACCTGGAAGAATGCCAACTGCCTTGCGCGCTGTAATGTGTCATACAGTGGAGATTACTTGTCAGTTACTGGGTTTTCCCAGGCTAACTGCAATGGTACCATGCAAGATAGCCTGAAGATTGGGTTTTGGTGTGGCGGTGGTGGAGGTAACCTTGACGGAGCAGTGATGATGATTGGCGGGGGAGGTGATGGGTGTTACAGAGCAGACCATGGTATTACAGTTACCGAGACGAATAAACCAAAATTTGGATCAGGATGTGATTTTGGAGATGATACCGAATGCTCAACCAACACTGATTATGCGATTAATTTGTGGATCCGAGAATGAGACTCAGTGAAAAATTTTGTCGATCCAAACTATTTGATTAACTGCAGCAGTTTGATTAAGAATGGAAAAAAATGTTTTTGTTTACGTTTGTTTCTTCCACGAATTTTTAATAAGTTACCGAGCTTTCGCACTTCTAGTGTATCATCAGGGCGAAAAGTAGGTCTCACAATGATTCAAATTATTTAAAGGCTATAAGCGCGCGCGATGTGCGTTATACGAATATAAGGACTATCAGAGAAACAAGACGATCTACGTGTATAACTGTAATGTTATCCGCACAGGCATGCAGGTATTATTCATCTTAAGATTTCAATGTATTCATTAATGACCGTTTGCATAAATGTACTAATCATAGGAAGATACGTCTTAAGCCTCGCAATGACGTAATGCAACCTGAATGGTTCATTAAACACATGTTTTGTTTTCCTGCACTAAAGGGAGGCTTAGTACTTATATGCATATGATTAGTACATTTATGCAAAGGATCTATACAAAATACTGTTCAGCAAGAATAATAGTTCTACCTTCTCTTAACAGGGCCGTAGCAAGCCTTGAAAAACTGGCGGGGGGGGGGGGGGGGACACAAAGCAACAAGTGACCACGACAAATTTAATTCCATACTTGCTTTACTTCTTTACTTTTCTGGGGAAACCTGGAGGGCTCAAGCCCCAGCCCCAGCCCCTCCTCTTGCTACGGCCCTGTCTTAGCCTTAGTTATTATCACTTATGAAAAATTGCATCATAGTTAATATTTAGCAATTATTCGCCGAAGGCGAAGTGATTATCGATGAATATTTACCGAGCGGCGAGTCTTCGAGCTAAATAAAAAAGTGATTATTTCAAAAAAGAAAGAAGGAAACAACATTGAAAGTGAAAATATTTTATTTTTTAAAAGCGCGACAGCCATTTTGTCCGAAAAGGTGATTATCGGCTGATAATCCGAGATAGAAAACCAATCAGAGCGCGCGATTTTGTATAATCACCTTTGTATTTATACTAATAACTATTAACTATGATTGTATGGGGTGGTAATACGAGCCACATTCACTCTGCGACTTGGTTTGTAACACAAGAATGTATGTTGCGCAAGAAATTGCACGATTTTATTGCTCGTATTGCCACACCTTAGACGAAACCCAGCAATGTAAAAAACTGGTTGTCAAAGTATGTTGATATTTGATACCGGTAACTATAATAATAAAGGAAAACCACTCACTCTTACAAAAAAATAAGCCTTTAATTTTCTGAGTGGTAAACATTCAACGTCAAACTCGTAATCATTCGATTTGAAATGACCTAGGATATCCCTCTAATCATAGTTAATAGAGGGGACCCAGCTAATGCAGCTCTATACGATCGCTTTGTTTGTTGTTAAGCCATTGTATCTGCTTAGATTTACCAATGTTGACGTGCTAGCTTCAACAAAAACTTTCCTTTGACAACAATCCATCGTGCTTTCCGTTGTAAAAATACTAGTACTGTAGTAAATAGTACATATCTTTCAAAATAAGAAGGACTCACTGGTCAACCAATGAGAGAGGAGTTCAGAACAGTAGATATATCAGCCAATCAGAGAAACGCTACCATTCTACTGTTACAGTGTGGAAGAGTCTATATAACGACGACGGGAGAACCTACATAGCACTCAGTTGATGTAATGTATTCATAAAATCTATTGTATTCTATTGCCCTTCTATCTATTGTATGAGGTGTGATGTATTGTATTTTTATGAATACATTACATCAACTGCTTGCTACGTAGGCTCTCCCAGTCTATATAACGACAAGACGACGCCATTGTTGGAAACAAGTTTTGAAGATCGACAAAGTCTTTTTCCCCTCCAGAAATGGGATCAGGTAGGCAAAATAGTCCTAGTATTCCATGGTTATTCCATGGACTATTTCTTTCTTGCCAAATTGAAATACGTAGGGTTTTTTCAATTGATCTTGGTGAGCAAAGATATTTTCATTCGATCCACGTCACTTACTTTGCCAAGACTATGGGATCGAATGATCCAGAATTATCCAAAATGATCCTTTGCCAACATCTTGTGTTTCTGTTGGGATCAAATCGCTGAATATGGTATCGATATATAGAGAGTACTGGTCCTATGTTGCTTATATAGCTTCCTTTTAAGCTTACAGTTTAATATTTCTGATAAAATAATCATCAGAAAAGAGGGTTGAGCAGGAACGAAGCCCGCACTTGTCGATTCAAGAATTAATTATACATAAATACATATTTGTCTTTGAACGTAAAAAATCTACCAGCATATCTACCTTTCGTATATATTCAGTAGAACTTGCCTTATTAAAGTGCTTTGGTCCTATCAATCCGGAATTAACCAGACTAAAAGTGAGCTGATGACACTTAGCTTAAAGTACGTAAAATAAATTGTTTTTCCTTAGCTGTAGATCACTAAAGCTAATTCCATATTTTTTTGTTAAAAAATCCAAAGATTTTGAATATTAATGACTTCCTTAAAGACTTCTTGGAAATATTTTGGGTTTTTCTTGGAAGTCACGCAACACTACACGCTTGTTCAAAAACAAACTTTTACGGTCACGAATCATTGTTTGTCCCATGCAGCAAGATACAGTTATTGTCAAAAAGATTGTCCTGTGAAAAAAAGACTTAAAGACCAAAAGAAATATCAAGTGATGATTCGTTTATTTGTTTTAAACGATATAAATTCTGGTTTCAAACTCTATAATGAGTAACAATGAAAAGACAGTAATAATTACGTAAATGCGCCTCACTGACTGCATGTCAAATTTTTAGCTCTACAATTTTTTGCTGATTTTTCTTCATATCTCCCTTTTTTCGAGCCGCAAATCACTCCAGAGCAATTGTTTAATTCTTTTTAAAGTGAATTATGAAAGGCCTGTTTTAGTGATATTTATTCTTGGATGTCCTCCAACAAGTTAAAGTTAAATGCTGATAAAACTGAACTATTAATTATTGGTTCTAAATTTCGTCCTGGACCTGAAATCCCATTTGTAAACATTGGTACTGAGTCAATCAAGCCGTCAAGAGAAGAAGAAACATTGGTGTAATGTTTGATGACAAAATGAACTTTGAAAAAACAAGTTGCTGCTATATGTAAATCTTCATTTATCATTTGCGTAATATATCTCGTATTAGAAAACACTTATCGGTTGAAAGTACTAAGATTTTAATCCATGCATTTATAACGTGTCGACTAGATAATCGTAATTCTTTGCTATATGGTCTCCCTGGATGTCAATTAGTTCAGAACTGTGCTGCTCGCGTTGTCATGCGTAGATCTAAGTATGACCATATCAAGCCTATTCTTATTGAGCTACACTGGCTTACTGTGCCACAGCGAATAATTTTTAAGATTTTGTTATTAACTTATAAGGCCCTTAACGGCTTGGCACCTATATATATTAGCGATATATTCCAGCTAGTCAATTAAGGTCATCCTCTCAGTTTTTACTAGAAGTTCCGTCAAGTGCCCCCCCCCCCCCCCCATTTTTTTTTGAAATTAATGTTTGGGTATATAAAAACGTTTGCTTTCCGTTTTTTGGGTTTGCTTTTTTATACTGGGTGCCTGGGTGCCCCCCCCCCCCCCACTTTCAAGGGGTCCTTGCTAAGCCCCTGTTATGGAGATAGGGCGTTTTCTGTTTGTGCTCCCAAATTTTGGAATAATCTTCCACTTAACATTAGACTTAGCTCTGGTATTAGTTCTTTTAAATCTCATCTTAAGACTTATCTTTTTAAGAAATCTTTCTAAGTTATTTTATCCATTTTTGTTTATTCGCATATATTTATAAATTATTATTCTTTTAGATTAGGTATTTTCAAGTATCGCATTTTATTATCATAATTTCGTATATTTTATTATCTATTATTGTAATATTGTAATAATATTGTATTATTATTTAGAACTTTAGGATTATGCGCGCATTATAAATAAAGTATTATTATTATATTATATTATGTTATGTTATGTTATGTTGTTATATTATATTATATTATGTTATGTCATATTATGTTATATATAGAGGATATTACACGGTGGCGCGAACATATGAAGTTTATCTTCGAGTGGAAAAAAAGATTTCACGAGTGAGCGTAGCGAACAAGTGAAATCTTTTTTTCCACGAGAAGATAAACTTCATATGTTCAAGCCAACGTGTAATTTTCTTTTTATTATATAGATATGAGTGTTTTAGCTGGAAAATAAATTTAAAAAATAGACGAAAAAGTTCTCCAAAGTGTCTTTATTTTGCAAATATAGTCAAAATATTACAATAGCAATAATAGCAAACAATTTATCTTAAAACATGTAAAAAACAAAATGTATATAATTCATTGAACTCTTTGTCGTTCAGTAGTGAATAAGAGTACACCTTGTTACGAAGGTGGCGGTCTACGCTTTGTAAAAAAGCTCTTATAGAAGATGGTTCGTACTCCACCGTTTTTCTTTCGTACGCCAAGGACAAACCTGACTACAAGATCTTGCAATTCTTTCGGAGGAATTGTATGAATCTCTCGGTTTTCCTGTTCACTTAGGAGAAATTCGTTGAATATTCTCAGGTCATAAAGTGTCTTTTTCTTTGTATTTTCGTTCTCCTGTTGTTCGCTGAAAGATTTGATGTATTCGTCTGTGACTTTTACAAATCTCGCCATTTTGTCGGACTAGTGTTTTGACAACTCGCGCCGAAATGAGCGGGGAAAACCAAGGAATGACGTCATCGATATCCTCACTAGTGAGGATATGGAAAATATGTCCACCGTACCCCGGATGTAGTTTCGTATGAGATCTACGAGTGGCGTATTTTACAGTAAAACACTCATATCCATATAATAATATGTTATATTATATTATGTTATGTTATGTTATGTTATATTTTATTATATTATGTTATATTATATTATATTATATTATGTTATGTTATATTATGTTATATTATGTTATATTATATTATATTATGTTCTATTCTATTCTATTCTATTCTATTCTGTTATGTTATGTTATGTTATGTTATGTTATGCTATGCTATGCTATGCTATGCTATGCTATGCTATGCTATGCTATGCTATGCTATGCTATGCTATGCTATGCTATGCTATGCTATGCTATGCTATGCTATGCTATGCTATGCTATGCTATGCTATGCTATGCTATGCTATGCTATGCTATGCTATGCTATGCTATGCTATGCTATGCTATGCTATGCTATGCTATGTTATGTTATGTTATGTTATGTTATGTTCTGTTATGTTATGTTATGTTGTTATATTATATTATATTATGTTATATTATGTTATATTATATTATGTTATGTTATGCCATGTTATGTTATGTTATGTTATGTTATATTAGGTTATATTATGTTATATTATGTTATGTTAGTTATGTTATGTTATATTATATTATGTTATGTTATGTTATGTTATATTATATTATAAAATATTGTATATTATATTATATCATATCATATCATATCATATCATATCATATCATATCATATCATATCATATCATATCATATCATATCATATCATATCATATCATATCATATCATATCATATCATATCATATCATATCATATCATATCATATCATATCATATCATATCATATCATATCATATCATATCATATCATATCATATCATATCATATCATATCATATCATATCATATCATATCATATCATATCATATCATATCATATCATATCATATCATATCATATCATATCATATCATATCATATCATATCATATCATATCATATCATATCATATCATATCATATCATATCATATCATATCATATCATATCATATCATATCATATCATATCATATCATATCATATCATATCATATCATATCATATCATATCATATCATATCATATCATATCATATCATATCATATCATATCATATCATATCATATCATATCATATCATATCATATCATATCATATCATATCATATCATATCATATCATATCATATCATATCATATCATATCATATCATATCATATCATATCATATCATATCATATCATATCATATCATATCATATCATATCATATCATATCATATCATATCATATCATATCATATCATATCATATCATATCATATCATATCATATCATATCATATCATATCATATCATATCATATCATATCATATCATATCATATCATATCATATCATATCATATCATATCATATCATATCATATCATATCATATCATATCATATCATATCATATCATATCATATCATATCATATCATATCATATCATATCATATCATATCATATCATATCATATCATATCATATCATATCATATCATATCATATCATATCATATCATATCATATCATATCATATCATATCATATCATATCATATCATATCATATCATATCATATCATATCATATCATATCATATCATATCATATCATATCATATCATATCATATCATATCATATCATATCATATCATATCATATCATATCATATCATATCATATCATATCATATCATATCATATCATATCATATCATATCATATCATATCATATCATATCATATTATATTATAAATATTAACTCTACTTATACAATGATTGCTGGTATCGAGTATTTAGAGTGAGTGTATTAGGTATCACGTGACATTTCTTTTGGTGTAAATGTCTTTTTGGTGGACAACATTAATGACATTGACTGTATATGTACATGCAAAACCAGTCCCCAAAATACATTCAATTGCAAAATCATTTTCGGGTTCAAAAGATAGAAAATAGAACGGAATCTGAGACCGAAAAGGTACATGGAAAGTACGATAATAGGCAATGTGCATCGAAGCTCACAAAGCACTCTGGGAAACTGAGTCCTGGAAAATGTAACAGGAAAATCAAAGGAAATATCAGAAAACAATTATTGTTAGGCCTGGTTCAAAGGTCAAACTTTTCATGAGCCGAACCTAATACCGTTATATATTATTATTAAGATCGACCAAAGACCAACCACCTGATTCTCAGTCGATCGATCCAATTATATTTGAAGCCAAGCATTTAGGAATAGAATACGTCAAATAATTAGCAATTATTCGCCGAAGGCGAAGTGATTATCGATGAATATTTACCGAGCGGCGAGTCTTCGAGTCTTAGAATAAATAAAAAGGTGATTATTTCAAAAAAGAAAGAAGGAAACAACATTGAAAGTGAAAATATTTTATTTTTTAAAAACGCGACAGCCATTTTGTCCGAAAAGGTGATTATCGGCTGATAATCCGAGATAGAAAACCAATCAGAGCGCGCGATTTTGTATAATCACCTTTGTATTTATACTTATGAACTATAATGTATACATTAGGTTCGACTCATGAGAAAGTTCGTCGTTTGAATCAAAGTCGATCCAAAGTCGTAATTCCCGACGGCTCCAGTCGTTCTTAACGGCTGGGTTGACCTTAATGCAATTTGTCGAACTTAATTTATTCAGCCGTCGTACTTCTCATGAACATTTTTCATGGTATTAGATTGGGCTCATGAAACGTTTTCATGATTGTATCATCAGCGACACTGCGTTTGCGCATGCGCGCGTTTCAGCACGTGTTCCAAGTATTAAAAGCGTTTTATTGTCTTTTGGTTAAATGAAAAATAATCTCACATAGTTGACTTATATTTCTACTTTGTGTTCTGTTTTAACAGGACAATCAACCATCGATGCTTCAGTCAAATGTAAGTAAGAACCTTCAGTGAGAGGCAAAGTAGTACTTTATCGGTCAAGGAATCTACCAGTATCCCGGAAGGGGAATACTCCTAAACATTTTGTACGGGATGCTCCGCCCAAACTTTCGACCCCTTACCCTTTTACACACAAAATTTCGGCAAAAAGGTCCCTGTTCCATATACCTTTTTGCCTGAAAACGGGTACCCCTTTTATATACCTTAATTTTGAAGCAGGCCAGATATGAATATCGAACGTCGCGGAAAACGGCGTGCATCTTCGGCTTCAATTCCTTGAATAGTAATCTTAACTTTTCTATGCCTAAAATCGCTAATTCCCGACCCTTTTATATACCAAAACCAACAAATTTCGAACCCCTTGAAAAAGGTTCCCCTTTCTGGAGGCGCACCCCCATATATTCCATTGTTCAGTACATAAGGGCCAGTTCAAACGTCTTGAAAACAATGGATAACAAGGCGACCTTCTTTGATGTCATTAGGTTTGGCTCAAGAGAAGATCGAAGTTTGAACTGAACCTTTCAAAATAACAAATGCGGTGTTGTACAGCTATGAACTGTAGGTTTTCATACTCCGCGTTAATTTTAACCCGAAATGCTTGGATATTTTTGTATGTGGACGTAAAAATCTATCCAGCAGTAGTTTTTCGCATCAGTAAATCCTTGTTATGAAGAAAAAATAAGAAAAATCTGCTTTTCGTTTTGAACATACGTAGCATATCGATAGCGTAATAATGCTTTTAAAACATTTTTTAGTATTGTTTTTGACTCTTTACATCACTGATTAGGTCTAATCTATTTCAATTTCAATATTTTCTTTTCTAGTGGAGGCTTTGTCGTACAGATCTTCTCCGGATGGTAAGAAAAAACCGCAGTTTAATACAAAGGAATTTATTAGTGTAGGAAAAAAAAAACAACAAAAAAAAAAAGAAAAAAAAAAACACTTGATATACGCTTTCACCTCTCCCAAGGGACGGCGGAGCACATTTTAAAGCTATGTCGGGGGGGGGGGGGGGGGCTTGTATTCAAATTCAAGGGGGAAAATGTGTGTGTGTGGCGGGGGGCTGGGAGCCGGGCTACTGATTAGAAAATATAAAAGACTATCATGCTCTGCCGACCCTGTTCCCGTATAGCAAGAGATCACATATTGCATGGCGGACAAGTGTCTTGTTCCTTTTAATGATTGTATGATCATTATCATCATCATCATTATCATCATCATCAATATCATCACCATTGCAATCATCATCATCGAGATCATAATGTACATGCTTATCATGCATCATAAACATCGAATTCTTTTTACAGATGACTTTAGAGATCTACCACCCAAATATCTTGACAAATTCATTGCTGAGCAACTTCAGGTAGATGAAGACTTTCGTAACTTAGTTTACACTGCTTTGGACAGCCTTTGTCGCTACCTCCAACGTGATATGCGACCTCCAACTGTGAAAAGGCTTATAAAGGTAAGAGGGGGTAGCAAAAGTTCTCTTCAGTCTATCTTTGGGTAGTACCAAACAACATATACCAACCATTTTACCAATAGGTTTTTTCGCTTTGTTTTGTTGGATTATCTACTGGTTTTCTAATTGGCAATCCATCTTTTCGGTGATAGACTTTCACGTGGTGAACGGTGTTACGGTCAACAAACAATTTGTTGAATTGCCTTACGATCGTAAAAACGTTTGACCAATTTATCGACTTGAATTGTTTATTCTGTTCACAAAACATTAGCGAGACTATCTAAATATTTTATTCTTAAAGACGTTTTGCCAAAATTTTGAGAACAGAATAAAGTTTAACAATTTAAGTCGATGAATTGGTCGAAAGTTAGTACGATTTTTTTGGTGACCGTAACACTATACACGCATCAAGAGTTCCGCGCTACTGCTCTAAGCGCATGCTCAGGGGATTAAAAAGCGGGATAAAATTTGTAAAATATGCTTTATTTTAGTTGTATCTTCCTTGTCAAGTACAATTTTCACTAAATATTCAAGCTAAGATCGCCTACCGTTAAGCGAATTCTGAATCAAATATACCAAAAAATTGCATATTATACAAAATATCATCCCACTTTTTAATCCCCTGAACATGCGCATTGAGCAGCAGCGCGGAATGCATTTTGAAACTATATCAATAGCATGTAATAGACCTCTTTACCTTCGTATGCAAATTGCCCATTTCAGACCGCATGACATTCCCTTGAGAAATGTTCTTTTGTTAAAATATTTACACATGAAAGAATCAACTCCCAAGAGTAGTATCACGTGGTCTGAAATAGGCACAACAAACAACGAAGGTAAAGAGGTCTATTGAGCATTTTTTCTGAAAAAAAACAACAACAACAAAGTGATAGTCATTCGCGTTCCCCTGCACACCAAAAACATCACAACAGTACTACAGTCATTAGTGTCGACTCGTCGGTCGAATACAATCGATCGAAAAGTGACGTAACATGATAACTCTCTAGGTCTCCTCTGGAAATGGGTTTCTTTATCAATAAAATGAGAAGAAATTACATTTCTGCCACCAAGAAAGGGTGCTAGCTGCATGTACTGTACTGTTGCACTTTGTAATAAATCAAGTGCGACAATACTTATTACAAAGTGCAACAGTACACTGGCAAACAAATCATGTTAATTTTTAGGGAGGATCAATGGGTAAAGGAACTGCACTGAAAGGCAGGTCAGATTTAGACTGCATCCTTGTCATGAATGGCGTCAGAGATGCTCCTGATTTAAGGCAGAAAATAAGTGGGATTTTAGCTCAGCTCAGAAGGCTTCTTAACCAAGATCCGTTAGAAGAACTTGGATGGAAAATTGAAATAAAGAGCTGGGATAACCCATTTATGGTGACAATTAAGATGCAACATTTTCGATGGGATGAAAGTGTGGAAGTTGACATTTTACCAACATTTGATGCAGACGTGTACGATGGTAACTTACTTTATTATATATATAACTAGAATTTCATACAATAAATATCTATTATAAAAATCTCTATGCTTTATATTTCACTGGTGAAAAATGCAATACGACCAATTAGCATCGCGTACAGCTTTTCACTGTGTAAAAATATAACCAATCAAAATTTAGAGTTGACCAAACCAACCAATCATAAAACGAGCAATTGTGACATTTGAATGGCTTCCCGCCAAAGCAAAGTTGTGTTTTCTGTAGCTTTGTTGATGTGAACAAAATGGCGAGTCGTTTTGTGTCACTAGATGTGCCGGTAGTATGAGTTTATTCAAAACCAAGAAAACAAAAACACACTAAGCAAGACGAAGAGAGACCTGGCTTTATTGACTACATATCTTGAAACAAAAAATGTGCAGCAAAACCTGGAAAAAATCCAGCCAAGAGATTTAGACGAGCGTGAAGAAACAACAACAAAGCGCCGCCGTTATTGCATCTTGGATTCGCCAAACAGCCACTAATTATGAAAAACAGTACATTTTTGATATTTATATTGACTTTTTGTATATTCATTTTCCTTTTATAAACTGACAAGCGGAGTTTTTCAATTTAATGTACTGACATGAGGAGTTTTTCAATTTAATTATGTACAGTTGCATGACATGACTTATAAACTTAAAACTTACGAAAGTTTCGACAAAATTTGTCATTTTTATTCAATCAAAATAAACGTGTTTGTATGTGAATTCTAGTTATATATATAATAAAGAGAAAACATCATAGAAAGTGCTTTGTACGGGGCTATATTCACTCGTTGTTTGTGTAAAAACACTCACTCGCTCGAAGACTCGCTCGTTCGTGTTTTACACAAACAACTCGTGAATATAACCCCGTACGCCGCACTTTCTATGAAGTAATCTATATATATATATACTTTATTCACACCTTGATTTTAAATAAATACAGTTGAATTTTTGTACACGAAAAGAATAAGGTGCTAGGTTACCTGAGTAGTTTAAACTAATCAAAGTCAGGTAACCTATATACAAAAATTACATTACAGCAATAACCGTTGTATTATATCGCGATCCGCCGTTTCAAAACCTCATTTGGATTTTGGTCTTTTGCGAGCCGTCAATCATCTTCGGCTCAAACAAGCCTTTGAACTCGCTCCTCTCAGCTTCGAAATCCCCATAAAATTAACACATTTTTTCGAAAATACAGTTCAAGAATATTCCAAGGAGTCGCCGCGATGAAGAGTTGTTTTGAAGTTAAAAGAAGGCTGATCAATACAAGTAGAGTTAGCACGTTCCACCAGCATCTGGTGACCCGCATCTGGTGGCCCCACACGCATCTGGTGGCCCCTTGGCCATATCTCCTCAACAAAGCATGCTATGACAACCAAACTTGGTAGCATGGTTGGCACTTGGGTTGTTAATCATATGACCACGTGACATAATGTGAAGTCACACATCACATGACTTACGAGCCAAACATTATCGCCCATTTTTGAAAATAGTCGGTATTATGTGCTATGGCCACGGAACTTGGTAGGATGGGTGGTACTTGTGTCACCAGTCATACGGTCACGTGGTTTGATCTGACGTGACCGTATGACCGTATGACTGGTGACACAAGTACCACCCATCCTACCAAGTTGCGTGGTCATAGCATATAATGCCGACTGTTTTCAAAAATGGGCGATAATGTTTGGCTCGTAAGTCACGTGGTGTGTGACGTCACATCACATCACGTGGTCTTATAATTGAAAACCCAAGTGCCAATCATGCTACCAAGTTTTGTTGTCATAGCATGCTTTGTTGAGGATTTACGCTTAAGGGGCCACCAGATGCGTGTGGGGCCACCAGATGCGGGCCACCAGATGCTGGTGGAACGTGCTAACCCCTGCTCGATCAATAAGGAAATCCTGCATGAGTCAGCAAAACTACAGTGACTGATGAATCTCAAATATCTCCCCGATCGTTGACTCGAAAAACTCTCCATCACAACTCCTTGGAATATCTCCGAATCCATTTAGATTTTCGAAAAAATAAAATAAAATAAAACAAGATCGAAGTATGTGATGGCCGAATGAGCGAGCGTGCATAGACTAATTTGCAAAAATCCAAGATGTTTGACGGCTCGCAAAAGACCAAAATTCAAACGAGATTTTGAAACGGCGGAACGCGATACAACGGTTATTGCTGTAAGAAGATAAATAATTTAGGTCATATTTACATGAAACAATAATACAATATATAATAATTACAATAAGTAACATATACAAAAGTATTAACTGAAATTAATAATAGTTACAGAATTGTATAAGCTAATATTAAGTAGAAAACAAATGTAGAACGTAGAAAGAAAAAAAAAGCTAGATCAGACAATATGCTTTAGATAATAGTTATTAATAAATCATAATTAAATTATGAGTTATTATAGAAAAAAGTGATAATAATTGAATGTCTACTGGCTAATATTGATCAAAAAAAGTGTTTTTAAGATTCTTTTTAAATAATTTTTTTGAAGTGGAAGATTTAATTACTATGGGAAACAGATAATGACTAGCTAGTGTTTAATTAATTGGTACTAAGTTGGAGGATCGATACTTAAACACCGTGTATAAAAGTTCGGAACTGTTAGTCCTTCGTTGGAGTAAAAGAAAAACACCCCTTCCCGAATTTGCTTGAGTGGCATGTGTTAGGCGTAATGTTCTTCCATTTCAGACAAAATGTCATTCCCTTGAGAATAAGATTCTTTGTTTGAGTTGTATCTATATTCATGTGTCTTCTCGTGTGCAACCATTAAACAAAGAAATGATACTCTAGAGAATGACACGTGGTCTGAAAGAGGAAAACATGCATTACCCCCAAAGTAAAGAGGTCTATTTTAGGCGAGAGTTTTCGTAGGTTGGTATGATTGATAAGTAATTACCTCCCTCCCAGTAATCCTTGTGTTTGTAACATACATGAAGTATTTTACGACTATTATAGCCTCGCAATCAAGTCTGAATTTTAAGATATCGCACGAACGTGGCTTATTGTTTCATAATCACTCAAGTTAGTTCTGGAAGAGACTACTTGTATGAAATATCAGCACGCATCGTGTTGTATCAAACGGCTAAAAGTAGTGCTTTTTTGCGCTCACAGCATATTCTCGGGAAGAGCTATATAGTTCCATGGCAGGATACGACTACGACACACAACAATTCTGCTCTGCAGCACTAGCAGAGTTACAGCGTGATTTTATAAAGTACAAGCCAGCTAAGCTCAAAAACCTTATCCGTCTGGTGAAGCACTGGTGCAAGACGTATCTACCTAGGGGATATGGACAGCCGCGGGTGCCTAATTCATACCTATTAGAGCTTCTGACGATCGATGTTTGGGAGAAAGCAGGAAGCCCACATTGGTTTACTACAGCTGAGTTGTTCAAAGATGTAATGGAAGCATTATATAACCACAGCCAGCTAAATATCAAGTGGGATAAGCACTACAGTCCATCTAGGATTCAATATGGAATGTAAGACAATGTTGTGTCCCATTTCTCCCTATATACTAATGAAGGAGAAACTACAGGGGAGGTGACTCGAAGAAGGATAAAAGGAAAGTGGAAATGAATAAATAACCTCTTTCTTTTCTCTCCCTTCATATTCTTAACCCTTTACCTTGGAAAGTAAAACAATAATGTTGTACCCCATTGGCTCCCTAATGAAGTCTGTGTCTCTTCAGAAACTGTACAAGGCGAGGAGGATAAAAGGAAAGTGGTAATAGATAAATCACCTTTTTCCTTTACCTCCCTATTCTTAATCCTTTACCCATCTTCATCCCCGTAGAGCCTGTTTACAGGTGATCCCTGGTATATATCTCCATATTGGGTTATGTGTGGATGCGCATGCGCAGGAGACAGCCTAACAATATGAAATGTAATGTGTTAATGTAAAACAAAAATCCTCTTTCTTTTCTTTCAGGCCCCGAATAATGGATCCTGCTAACCCATACAACAACGTGTATGAAGTTGTGAGAGACTGGAAAAGGGTGAAAAGAGTGATCAAAGAAACCTTACAGAAGCCACTGCTACGGAATTACAGGAGCTCTGTTTTGGATTCTGAAAATAGAAGATGGCCAACTTACTGTATCATTTTAGTTTTGCTTTTTTTCTTTGTCCTGTTCCTGTTTCAGTTAAAGCTGGTTTAAAGCGAGCCCTGTTTAACAAAAATAGCTGTATCACAGATAATAGAACCAAAAAAAAATTCAAATATTGAGTTTAGACTAGTATAATAATAATAATAATAATAATGGGAAGTTCTTATATAGCGCATTTCACATAGTCTCAATGCGCTTTACAATTGTGACCAGTGGAGGACTTTTTAAATTTTTAAAAGGCGCTATTAGCTAGCAGCCTTGCAGCTTACAATCATGAATGAATTGTTAGTAATTAGTGTTATGCCTCCAAATTGGGATAGGCTGTTGAACCGGGAGACAGTCCAGCCCTAGTATAGACAAATATAAATACATGTGTAAGAATGAAGTATTCCGTGTTGGACATGCTGTGTTTCTTTAACTTCCCCGATCCGTTTAAAACTTATCGCTTAGTTTGGCTCGTAAACGGTCGTGAACTTTAATGTGGGATTTCAATCGCCATTTGTTTAGCACCTCATTTACTCTATTATAAAGTCTCGAACAGAAAATTTTAAACCATTGCAAGTACTTTCCCCAAGAACTTCAACTGCCTGAAGTTAAGCTGAAAACACATTTATTAATGCCTTGCATGGCATGTATTTTAGTTTCGTTTACGGCATGACCTATTGCCAAACCTATTTCTGTTTATATTCCGAAAGTCAAGAGAAAATGTTGAACTACTTGGTTGATTTTCTCTTGCGTAAGTTTATTGTGTCTATAGTTATCATTTAGAGCAGACTGCAGTTTGCTCATCAAATGAAAAAAAAAAAATGCTTTTTTTAACAGTATATATATTTCTGGATAAATGCACGTAACTTAGATTGAAGAAAGACAAAGATTTTTTAAATTTGTACCCGTAAAAAATCTTGTAGTTCACCGTCCACTGGAAGAAAATGAGAAACTGAAGATATAAGCTCTTTTCTATAACAGTGTAAGACTAATTAATATCTATATTTCACGAATTAAACAGACAAAAAAATGCTTTTAGCTCTATTTGATCTATTTATTGATGGTTCTCTCCTGTGTTTCTAGAGTTTTCTCTGGGTTCTCCGCAAAAATCAAATTTTAAATAATTATGAATTCGTATCTAGAAGGCCGGCCAGGATGAAAATTACTCTGTGTAACTCTAGTAACACTACCGCCAAGTCGTGATTTTTTTTTTTTTTTTTTTTTTTTTTTGCAAATCAAGAGAGAAAAACGAATTCAGAGAGATGTTAAGATTTTGCAATTTTGACCATATTTTATATTGGAACTAATAATTTGTTCTTGACACTAGGTAAAGGAAAGATGACATTTTATGACATTTTATGCATACGTTTTTTAAAAATTTGCGAATAGTACTATTCTGGATCGTAAATCCTTATAGTAATAAGAGTATAATTTATAAGTTCAGATCTAGAGTTTTTTTTGCTTGGTTTTATATTATAAACTCAAAGGCCAAGGGCGGATACAGGAATTTTTGGAAGGGGGGTCCAACCAGCTGATCTGAAATAATGACGTAGACATGACGTCACGTTTACCTAGCTAATCGACCGCCGTAGGCTGGCGCAACTAGGGGGATTAGGGGCATGCTCCCCCGAAAAAAAAATTAAATTCAGACTCGGAAATGCGATTTCCAGCGGTTTGAGAGGCATTAGAATTTCTTCAAAAGTCGAATATTCCATTTGGTTCAAAAGAAGTGAAATCTTGAAATCGAATTTATAAGCTCGCTCGATATTTTTTTGCGTTGCACGATATCTTTCTTAAAGTGCATATAAGGGTTCGCCAGTTTGTGTTTAATATGAAAGTTCTGACCCTAAAAATCACAATTTTTTTTTTTTTTTTGATTCTGTTGCGATTTCATTATTTTTTTGACGGTCAAAGTTGGTAAAACGAAGTAAAAAGCCGAGCGACCTAGGGAGCCTGGGACTAGTTGTTGTGACGTCATTTACGGGACTCGTTCATTGAAAACACTCGACTAGCTTCCCTTCAAGGTTGTTGCAGTATAAACCGTTTATTCCCTTATAAAAGTATGTCCGATTGCAGTAGTGAATGCTCTGAAAGGAGCTACATTTCTGATTTTGATGAAGAAAGCAAATACGTGCTAGAAACTCAACGGACTAAGAACAAGTCAGCCAAATCCAGGATGGCGATGACTTCGACGTGACGCCATCTTGTACAACTTTACATCCAGGTTTCAGACCTGTATGTTTAGAACGATGGTCGTTGCTACTGTCTGCAGATAAATATAAGAAGAGGAACAGGACATGATACAAGAAAACCGCATCAGAGTAACGGTAAACTACGTTTCCTTGATTTTATTTAACCGAGCTTCAACCACATCACTTTTTAGACTAGCAATGTATTAAGTTTGGGCTTCTTTTATTTTGTTACTTTTCAACAGATTTTTAAGTGTAGCCTACCGAGAGTTTACCCATTTGGTACATGGTTATTTAGGTGAAAAGAGAGTCTCTTTGCCGGCATGTGCCTGTCATGTCATTCGACAAACATTCAGAAAAGATGAAGAAGAATTTCAAGGTTTTGACATTGGTGATTTGAACTAATAGACATGTTCAGCAGTGTTGCAATTTACTGTAAACTGAATATTTTAGACAACATGCATGGTTTTTTTTAGACAATCCCCCTGGCCTGGGGTTAGCAGCCTTGGGAAAGCCACTGATAGGTGCATTGGTAGGCCAAAACTGTGCAAAATAAAATTATTATATTTATACAAATGTACATGGCAATGTATCAATTTGGTCTGTTTTTGGGGCAATCTAAAACATTTTTATGGCCCTTCATAGGGTTCTTGCAAACTGAGCAGCAAGGGTTGCGTCTTGCCCTTGCTTGTGGTTCAGTCACAGCTGCTGTAAGTAAGTGTCATAATCAAACATTCCATTGATCAATCCTTATCATTTTTATTTTACATTTGAAAATAGCATTTATTTTATTATATTTTATTTATTTATCCTGATCAAATTTTAGAAAGAGAGGACAATAAATTTTTTTATGGTAATTTTATGAAAAAAATTAAAAACCAGAATCATACATTACATACCAAGCATGGTAGAGGGTACATCACTAACAGTCATGGTTTTCCTTCTTTGGTATTTTTCAATTGCATCTTTTTTATTTTCTTTCTCCAACATTGTGTTCATTGGAAGTGGTGTCAAGTCCTTTAGTTCTTGAATTGTATTTTGCAAACGTCACTGTTTACATTACTGAGCATTGTCTGGTAGACATCTTCCACATACCGGTAATCTAAATTTCAAAATATCATAAATTACCATCTATTCAGCACTGATTATCATAATAAAGGACATGAACAAAAGTTAGAGCTTTTGTTTTGAGCCATCCTACAGATGTGTCAAGTCTGGAGAAAGACTGTTCATGCAACAATGATACATTCTTTATCAAAGAGGGATACACATAACTTTTTATTATGAAAGACAATATGATCATTTGCATCATACATGTAGCTGTCTTACCAAATGAAGGTGTCAGTTTCACATTCCTTACAGTAGCCTCTCCATTCTTAAATTTTGGATATATCACAGCCAACTGTTCAGAGCCATCTGGTCTTTTTTTTGAGTCTGTGTGAAGGTTGCTGTTAAAGTGAGGGGCTGCAATGATGTGTCTAAAACTAATCAATTGATAATTAGGTACATAATTATTTATTGCAGTGAAATTGGTTCATACTCATTGAATTATATGGTGACAGTCAAACCTGCATAACATTCCAACAGTAGCCAATCATTTTAGGAGCAAAGTGGTTGAGCACTGAATGAAATCCTTCTAAACAGCTAGTCTGGTCTTCTGTTGATGCCTTTTCAATTGCTGCAATAAGTCTTGTTTTGGTGAGAGCTTTTTCAATTTTCTCACATTTTCTAGGAGTAAATAAGATAAAATCAATCAGGGTTTCTATTCTCTTTGAACAATTTTTTTATTTTTTTTATTTTTGAAAATAAGTTGTTGTTTGGTCAGAGCTTTTTAAATTTTCTAATAAACTATGGAATCTATATATTACCTTTTCACAACCATTTATGTTCTGGGATCTCTCTTGAATGTGCACACTTATCAAATAGTGGGTCATCCAATTTTCCATGCTTGTTAGTTATGTGGCTTAAATAGGATTTGAACTTAACCCAGATAACTTTTCCACTTCCAGTTATTGTTGTCATAACACTCCAGTAGAAGTGGTTAGTGAATGGTTTTATCCAATCAACTACTCCCTCACAGTTGCTCTCTTTTGAGATTTTTAGCAATACCTTGTGGATTTCTGAAGAAGAAAAAATGCAACTATCAAAATGGTGTGCTGTAAAACACTGTATATACCAGAACAACTTACTTTTTTTAATATGCCATAAATCAAAGTAGTGCTTGATATGTGCCAGTTTTTCTTTCATGTGTTTGGCGATGGAGGTGTGTCTGTCAGATATGAATGATGCTATGGCTATTCCACTTCCCAGAATGAAGGTCATGCACTTGTCAAATGCCATATACTCCATAGCAGGACTACTGCCAGCTTCATTTCTCTAAATCAAAAAAAACTGTCTTTAAATTATAAAATCATGTTATTTTTACCTGCGATATTTTTTTGGGATTCAACCTACCCCGTCATCAAATATCAAATTGCCCGTCCCTATATCCTCAGGTATGACAGGGGAATCGCCACCCCCTGGATCCGCCCTTGAAGATCCACGCAGCTGGCAGTATATTATATGATTTAGCTTTCATAATGACTACACACGTAAGTCCTTACAAAGAACTTAACTCCCACAGGAACGGTTTTCATAAGTGAATGAAATCGTATTGTGGGTACCCTGTGGCAAAAATATTGTGAACGACCACAAACAAGACGCTGGAATAAAGTTTCTTGAAGATCGACGAAAGGTTTTTTTCCTACAAAATAATGGGATCAGGTAGGTAGAAGAGTCCTAATATTTCATGTTCATTCCATGGACTATCTCTTACTTGCCAAATTGAAGTACGTATTTTATAGTAGGGTTATTTTCGACGAGTAAAGGCATTTTAGTAATTGAATCGGCCTCGCGATCTTCTCTCGCAAACAACAGAAAGATTCCTTAATCTTTCTGGATATTGATCATGATATCAATGTATCTAAGAGCTATTAAAAGGGCTTACTTTTAAGCTTACACCTATCACTGAATATCTATATATTAGCTAAGAATCGAAAAGCTTTAAACGAGATGTTTGGAATTGCTTACGGAGGATTTTTGATCATATCAGGAACACACGGAAACTGTCAAGAATTATAAATTTCTATCTCGTGTTCTGTTTTACAGGACAATCCTGAGCCGAAGCTCAAGGTCAAGGTAAGTTAGGACTTTCAGGGCTTGAAAACTTATGTTTTCAATATGTTCAAGTTAATAATAACTGAACAATTTATGTCATTATGAGTTATAGTGAAAGCTAATCCGAAGAATTGTATTGTTACGGAAATTCAGTTAAACGAAGTTTAAAGAAATCAATCTTAGACGTTTGATATTTCGATCTTTATTACAGGATCATCATCAGAAAATGAGATATGAGTTATATACAATGCCTTTCAACACGAAGAATGAGGTGAAGTCAGTGCAGACATGAGCTACGAGTTTTCACATTCTGTCGATGTCTTCGATGACGGTAAATGTTTAGACAATTTTCTACTCAAAAAAATCCCAAGATTTTGAATATTAATGATCCCCATGAAGTTTCTTGAAAATCTTCTAGGCTTTTCTTAGAAGTCACGCAACTCTACATAGGCTCAAAAACAAACGCTACGGTCACGCATCGCTGTTTGTCACAGCAAGATACACATATGTACACCTAATAGAGTACCGAAGTGATGACGTCAAAAAAAAAATGATTTTCGACTGTATTATAATTTCGATCTTCAATTTCGATAGAGCATCGAGAAAGATGTTAACACGCCAAATTTTATGGGAATTAGTTAAAAAGCAACGGAGATATGGCGTTTTGAATATATAATTTCCCCATACAAATCACTGTATTTTCGGCTTGGTTCCTAATGTTAGGAACCAAGCCGAAAATACGTACAGTGATTTGGATAAATTTCGGTTTTAATAATTGTATCATCATCCCCGTCATCACAGTGATCATCATGATCATCATGCAACATAAACCTTATATTCTTTTTACAGATGACTTTAGAGATCTACGACCCGCAGATCTTGACAAATTCATTGCTGAGCAGCTTCAGCCAGATGAAAACTTTCATACCCTAGTTTCCAATGCTGTGGAAAGCCTGCGTATCTACCTCCAACGTAATATGCGATCACCGACTGTGAAAAGCCTTATAAAAGTAAGAGGGGGAGGAAGCAAAAAACTCAGTCTATCTTTGTGCACCAAACTTTGCGATAAACATTGTGTTTATTGGGCATTGGTACTCAGTGTGATATTACTATGCCAACCATTTTTACAATACTGGTTTGTTGCTTTGTTGGAATATACCTTTTTCAAAAAAAAAAGGTTATCGGAGCCAAAGAAGATAGACAATATATAGGCGATGAGCGATAGGTCATCATTCCAAGACCGAGAAAAATCATGGGCATACTATAAACATGAATATACGAGGCCGTTAAGGTGGCTTCAAGTAGTTTTTTTGGGCCGGTCACACTTCTATTTTTGAATCCGCTTATACATAGTCTTACTTTAGCTCAATGAATCAGAATTTTATACCAAAAATTGGGTTTGGAGGCCTTTTGAACCACGTTCTTTTCGTGCTGTTCAGTGTTTCCATAGCAACGCCGATAAACACACTTTTTACCAGTTTTTCCTAAATATTTTCTCGATTCTGAATTGTTAGGCAATGAGTTTTGCTTGACGTTTAAAAAATGCATTTGAATGAGAAGCTCAACCTCTTATCTGCTGATCAACTAGTCTTGTTTTTTTACCTATTATAGGGCGGATCAATGGGTAAAGGAACTGCACTAAAAGGCAGGTCAGATTTAGACTGCATCCTTGTCATGAATGGCATCAAAAATGCTTGTGAGTTAAAGCAGAAAATAAGTGGAATTTTAGCTCAGCTTGTAAAGCTTCTTAAGAGGAATCCCTTAAGAAAAAATAAACGTGGTTGGGGAATCAAGATAATCAGGGACAACAGCTTCATGGTCCAGATTGAGATGCAACATTTTAAACGGAATGAAAGTGTAGACGTTGACATTTTACCAACATTTGATGCAAAAGTGTACGATGGTAAGTTGATAAACAATTATTGAATGAGGTTGAACATGATATCGTAAATTATCAAGACCAAGGCCGAGTTATCGGGCGAAGCCGAGGTCTTGATATTTACGATAAAAAAACGGATTCAACTATTGTTTTATTATTCATTTTGCAAACTAAGAATAAAGATTTAATTCTGCTTTCAAAAAATAGCAAACGTATATTTCAATCTCAGTTAACTAGTTGGGACTGCGTGAATTGAAGGGAACTTTTAAACATGCACACCGTATAAAAAAAGGTTTTCTAGGTTGGTATTATAATTGCTCCTTTCCTTCCTTCATTCGTTCATTCTTACTTCCTCAAGGGCGGATCCAGGAATTTGTTGAGGGGGTGGGGTCCAAAGGTATACTTAATTACTTAATACAAAATTTACTTCAAACCTGTGACAAAACAAAATTTTAGGATAAAACAAACAATGGAACTTTAGGTATGACAGGGGGCCCCCTGATCCTCCCCCTGGATCTGCCCTTGTAATCCTTCATTCGTTCATTCTTTGCGCTTACATGTTCTTTTTTTCCCCTAGTTTTTCTTAAGTTTCTTACGCCTTAATATATCAGTTTACTATCCCTGATGATGGGTGCTTAGCCCAAAAGCTTGAATAATTTTTGGTTGAAAAAATAAACCACTTGTAAAAGTTACTGAATGATTCAAGTCGAAGCTGGACTTGACTAATGTTTTCATACATTTACTGCGTGTTATCGAGTCCAACTTCAGCTAGCCCAATTTGCATAATCATGCAGCAAAGTTGATTTTTGCTTATCAAAGGAAAGTATGAATGGAACAAATAAAGAATATCTCTGTAAAAATAAGACTAAAATGACTAAAACTTCACATGATTAATGTACTTGTTAAAACAGACACATCTTTAAGCTTTTTTTTTAAAGTAACTTAAATGAAAGATAATTGTGCCCAGACTGCTATTTCACATAAAATTACAAAATACATCTTTCTCATTAGCACTGTTGAAGGAATGGCTGTAAGAATTATCCCCTATGGTCATATAGTGGATCATTTCAGTCTTATTTCTACCGATATAAACATCAGTTTACGATTTCAGTATGACTAATTTGGACATGCAACTCTCTGCAACAAAAAGATATATCAAGAAACTGTAAAGCCAATTTGATTTTCTTTAAACGGCGCTTTTATCATAATAATAGTTATAGTGTTAGCTTTAAATCTTGAAGGACATTTTGTCATTGCATATGTACTTTGAATGATCTGTCGCGTGCCCCCTTGGACCGTCCATTTTTTGGCACCCGCCCTAAATCTTTACAGCACGCCCCCCCCCCACAAACATTCGTGCCAAGTTTGGTGCTTGTACTCGAAAGTGCACGATCTTCACTATGTTTGTCGTTCAGTTAACATACCTGACTAAAAGTGATGATTTATTATATTTTGCGCTCACAGAATTTTCTCGCAAAAAACTTTATAATCTGATGGCAAAATACGACAACGACACACGAGAATTCTGCTCTGCAGCACTAGCACAGTTACAGCGTGATTTTATAAAGTACAAGCCAACTAAGCTCAAAAGCCTTATCCGTCTGGTCAAGCACTGGTGCAAGACGTATCTACCTTGGGAATATGGACAGCCGCGGGTGCCTAATTCATACCTGTTAGAGCTTCTGACGATCGATGTTTGGGAGAAAGCAGGAAGCCCACTCAAGTTTACCACAGCTGAGTTGTTCAAAGATGTAATGGAAGCATTATCTAATCACAGCCAACTAAATGTCAAGTGGGATGAGTACTATTCTAATAGGATTCAACATGGAAAGTAAGACAATAATAGAGTGAGAAATGTGATCGTCCGGGTGAGTGTAGTCTTGAGAAAGACTGTTGTTGGTGGAGACTGACATTTCGATAGCCTGAGCGGAAAATTCGTGCTATCGTCTCGAGGTGCCCTTTATGTAAGGTATCTAGGTGATACAAGAAAATGTAACTAGCCAATCAGCGCGAAGCTAACAAGCTCAAGTTGTTAGCATAACCCATGACGGGAAAAAATTGCGCACCAATAACTGCCTTAGTAGGGTAGGACACGGCAAATGTTTTTCGGTATAAACAAAATCGGAACTAGAATTCAAATTTCTCTCATTACAAACGCAGGATCCAGTGTTTCTAAAATACTGAAAAGTTATTATCAATAGAATTATTTTTTCTTTCGAATTCGAGAGTTAGAACGAGCTTCGAGAAAATGTTAAGGCTCCCCTCCCTTGGTTTGATAATTGGATGCGGGTTTCACTCGTGAACACAAAGTTTATAGAAAAACTAAAACGAAGTTTTAGCCGTAGCATCTCAATATTAGCCATGTTAAATCATTTTGACAGGCTTTGGATTCCTCTAAGAGTTCTAGCGACGCGAGTTGTGCTGCTCTAATCGAGTATTACTAAGTTTGAGTTGCTGACAAATAATTCAGCTGATATGAATTCTCATAATACTCAATAATAAAACTGAAATGTGGAGAGTCCTATTCGACGCAGCGAGCTCCCTTTGCATTTGAAGGGACTTTAACTAAATTCTAATACTAGTTACATTTTCGTAAAGATGCTAAGCTTCTGTGAATATTATACGGAATGCCTTATTTTGACCGGCCGCTTTATAACATGTTCCATGAATTAACATATTCAAACAGTATTTTTTAACAGTTATCACTTTAATTCTAGAAATAGAAAGCTTGCGAATATCTTGATACGTGTAGAAATACATAATGCGAATGTTTCAGTAGCTGCAAGCTTTTCAACACTTGTCTTCTTTTGAATTCTTTTAAATTTACTGAAGAAGCGAACGAGAGTTGTTGGGTTTCCCTTCGGTTTGTTTATATACTCGCACAATGACGCATTGTAAAAATGCACGGGCTAAAGGCTTACAAAAGGCTAACAACTTTGGAGGGATTGCATGCAGGCCTGGTCGCAAATACTTTACCTAGATAGTGGCAGTATAGTCGTAGGTTCGTCATTAGTTTTATTTGTAGATTTGTTGTGGGTGTTCCGTTTAACGAGATTCTCGCTACACTCACCCGGATGATCACATTTCTCACTCTACTGCTATTCCTGGGTTCAAACCATTTACTCTAAGACAATAATGTTGTGTCCCATGGTTTCCTAATGAACATGAATGAAGTGCCTCCTCAGGAACTACAGGGCAAGAATCGAAGATAATAGGAAAGTGGTGTATAATTGGGATTAAGGATCGCTTTCTTTTCTTCCCCTTCTTATTCTTAACCCTTTACCATCTCTCATTCCTGTAGGGCCTGTTCACAGGATATTCCTTTTGTAGTCTACATATTGGGTTACCTGTGTATTCGCATGCGCAGGAGAGAATAAAAGAGGTTACAGCAAGTTGTTAGGCTAACATTATAAAATGCAATGTGCTGATTTAACTGAGAAAACAATTCCTCTTTCTTTCCTTTCAGGCCCCGAATAATGGATCCTGCTAACCCATATAACAATGTGTATGAATTTGTGGGAGACTGGGAAAGAGTGAAAAGAATAGCCATAGAAACCTTACAGAAGCCGCTGCTACGCAATTACAGCCACTCTGTCAGTGTGGATCTTGAAAATTACCTAGGCCCTGTTGCGGATTTTAAGAATAGCAGATCGAAAAATTGCTGTACATGTACCATTTTATTTTTTGTTTGTTTTTTGTTTATTTGTTTATTTTTATTTTATTACATTTTTAAACAGGGCTTTCCCGTTCACCTGGTTTAAAGTTCCTATGACACATCTGACAATATTCTCAGTATACATTCTACATGAAATGAGTTGTTCAATGACCAAAAAAAATTATATAGTTTGAGTAATGCGTCTTGAAGTTACTGCACAGGTTTTATCCATGCCATACACTAATGACTGTGACGTCAGGGGAGCCATTTAATAATACAAAACCTTACTGGTACAGAAATATTTAATTTGGAAATTATCACTGTTTCACCTATTGCTTTTATAAAAAGTATTGCTAGTTAGTTTTCGCATAGCAGCCAGTGTTTCGAATTACAAGCAACAAAAAATAACATATAAATTACTCTCCTGACGTCACATTTATTATCATATGACAAGAGTAAACCTTTATAACTTCCAGACGCATCACTCAACAAACTGTTATTTTTTGGGGTCATCGAACAGCTCACCTCATGTAGAATCTATACTGAGAATATTGTCAGAGGTGGTATCGAAACTTTAATGGGAGCCCAGTGTAACATAAAATGTACATATAATTAGTAACAGAAACAAACATTAATTACAGTTGCAATGACTAGTATACATTCAGCTGAATTTCTTAATGTGCTGACTCCGCGGCTTGTTCTGATCATAGATGGTGTAGTACTCCCCCTAAAAAATCCTGGATCCGCCCCCGATATATACAGCTATTTCAAAAAACGTTGAATACTGAATACGTAACCAAAGGGCATTGTGGGTCTCATTAACTTGACTGAAATAAAAAGTAAATATACAGCGATTTGCTGTCTATATGTAGCTAGTATATTGTTTCGAGTGGAATGCACCAAAAATAAAATAAATAATAATAATTATTTTTGATGACCCAAAATGCATTTCGGTCTTGGAATTGACGATTCAATATTCAGTATTCAACGTTTTTTTTTTAAATAGCTGTATAAACAAATGGTAGAAATGTAGTATCAAGCATGATAACTGCTACTTACGTAGCTGATAGTGTATCCCGTAAAAATATTTTGTTTTAGAAAGCTGAATTATTAAATTCAAACAGGTTGTTTACAGTGGAGCTACCTGTTCTAAAATGACGTTTATTTAACAGAAGAAAATATAAAATTCTTCATTTCCCGTCCTATTCCTGAGCTACCAGGCTGGGACCCATACCTTAACTATCCTGAGAGATCGTATTTTCATTTATAGAAATAGTTAATTCATGGTTAAAACTAGACCCTGTAGCCAGGGTGAACTCGTGCCCTTGGTGCTTCTGTTGCTGTGTGGAGCTTGGTACGGTAGAGAATGGGGGGGGGGGGGGGGGGAGTTACGATTGGGTGGTGTAGTGGCTTTCTCACTCGCTTCTTGCATTGTTGACAACTCCGTATACAGAAAAAGCTCAAGGGCGTTGCAAGTAAATTCTGTAATCATAAGAAATGATATGAAAACGAATTCCATCGCATCGATAAAAAGGGCTTTTTCCGGATGCGGACGACTGAAGCTGGCCCCCTTCGTTTTCATGAGTTTTCACGTGTGAGGTGGTAGTCTTTAAATGACCCCTCCGTCGACCAAAAAATGAAGAGGGAAGAAGGAAAAAAAGGAATAAAGTAATATTTACCTATATGCATTACTTATTTTTGTGGGACTGAAATTTTTACATTCGTGGAAAAAATGTGTTGCAAGTAACAACACACTTTTTTTCATTAACAATAGTGCAAATTTTGGATTATAACATGTCCCGCAATGAACTTGGTAAAGAAGCTCAGGAAAAAAAATGGTTCAATGTATGTAATAATTCACTTTTTCATTCCAATATAGTATTTTTATGTGGCATGTGGTATAGACATTTTTATGCACTCTTGTTTCGGGTAGTCAACTTAATTTGATTTGCTTTAAAATAGGATTGATACACCACTTGATTGAAATAGTTATTCTATAAAATCAAATGAAAACTGCATAATAAGGAAGGGAATATTAGAGGGTAAGAGGGCTGGAGAATTTAGAAAAAATGTTTCCTTAAAAATGTTTGATCATTTGAGTCATTCCAAAACTAAATTAATTACAATTAATTACATTAATTAACTAATTACAGATTGCTCCTTTAATTTTTCTCTGTTGACCCTTGGGCATAATGATTATTTTTTCAAATACTATTCTCTGTGCTATAAGTATCTGTTCAAGTTTTTCTAGTAATGACAATTCTGGTGGTATATCATCAACATGTAATTTGTTACAAACAGCTTGGCATGGAACTTTTCCCTTTGAAACTTTTGAGTGACAGGTTCTGCAAATGTATTGTTTTCCATCAAATGACTTTGTGTCAGTAAAAAGGTTAATTGGCCAAGTTTTGGATATTTGTTTCTTCAACAGGAGAACAGTTTTCCTGTAAAGTAATCTATTACACACTGAACAAATATAATATGGGCCTTCCCTAATCTTCTTTTGAAAAACTGAGATCTTGTATTCCAAGTCTTGTTTGAGTGAGTTTTTGTGTAATTGCTTGTTGGATTGGATACGTGATATAATATTTTGTTTATCAGCAGTATCCAGTGAGCTATACCATTCTGCTCTGTCAGCCAATAGTTGTTCTTTATGCTCAGGAGTTAGTGAGCTATACCATTCTGCTCTGTCAGCCAAATGTTTTTCTTTATCCTCAGGATTTAGTGAGCTATACCATTCTGCTCTGTCAGACAATAGTTTTTCTTTATTTTTAGAACTAAGTGACCTATACCCCTTATTGTGCCATTCCCTTTTTTTTTTTTTCAATAGTTTTTCTTTTTCCAAAGGATCCATATACTTTTATACTTTTTGCATTCATCAATCAAACACTTTTTTTTAATAGCAGGTTCCATTTGTGCATAATTTTGTTGTTGCCTTTTTAGATTTAGTCTTTTTTGACCATTGGACTTATGTTTGGCCATAACCTTTTGTCTTGTAGCATTTGAAATATTACTTGAACAGCATAGAAATTTGATACAATATTCTTTGTCTCTGGAGTGAAATTCCTTCTTTATGATATCCAATAATGACTGACTAAGAGAATCTAAGTTGTTCAAACCTTGGGATATGTTAAGCTTTGCATCAGGGTTTAATGCTACAAGGTAATATTTCACAGTGTTTGTCTTCCCCTTTACCTTAATTATGCTCAAAAATGCAATTATGCAATAATTGGATATCCACATCAAAAACCCAGTATTATGCTTTGTATTGTCTTTGATTAAGTTCTGCAATACTAACTTGCTAGCAAAAGAGGTACAACATAGTCTTCCTTGCTTCTCCAGATTAAATGCAATGCTAATATCTGCATCATATATTTGTAGTGTACTTGGGAAATCATTGATAGTGAGGTCCTGGTTATTGATATAGAGTTTTTCTCTATAAAATATGCTTGCATGATCAACAATTGCCTCTAAAGTTTGCACATTCCAATATCCACAAGACTTGATCATGGAGAAACAAATAGAATAAAAAGATATGGCACAACAGCATTCCAAAGGAATATTTCTGCTCACAGTGTTAGTATCTGTATTACAGCTTCTTTCATGGATGTTGCTCTGTTGGTCAAGAACTTCTACCCTATCACATAGCATTTCAGTAATATGGACACCTTTAATTTCAAATAAAACATCTGGACTTTGATAAACATATTGAAAATAGGTTATCAGCTGATTTAAGGTGTCTACCTCTAATAATACACACTTTCCCTGAGGATGGGGCATACCAAATAAGTCTCTTGCATGAGAATCAAATATTTTGAACTTCCCATCAGTAGTACAGTAAATAGCCACAGTAGTACTTAGAATGGTTAAGAAAAAGGAATTATAATTTTGTTGAAGCAAAGCCTGTATGGAATTCTCTAATGGCATGCAATAATTGAAATCTTCTACAGCACAACTATCACATATAGCACCAATAGCTTGGACTATATTGAAGTTGATAATTAGTATTGCACACTGTAATCATTTCAAGGACTTCTGTGAGCAGTAAATAGGATTGTCTCGATAGTCGAGATAACCAGAATACAGTTCATTACCTATATTCATGATATTAACCAAGTCCATTGAGGAAGTGATACCATTCTTGTGGTTGTATACGAGGGACATAAGGGACATAGCCACACACTGTGTACCTGTATTTGAGCCGAACAATAACACATTGTCTTGACTGTAAGGAGCCTGGATTGTTTTTGTAGGATCAATGGGAGGACCAGGGTTTGTCTCCACATCCTTAGACAGATTGAACTTGCAATGATTTATCCTGTGATTCACATTTTTATAAACACTTGGTACTGAATGACACTTACTGCAAGCATTTGACTGGTTTGCCCTGGTACTTTTCATTAATTGATCAGGATAATAATTAGTTTTCAGTTTGATTCTATGTTTGCTAAACTTACGATGCATTCTTTTGGATGATAGAAGGTATTTCATTCTTTTCCCTTTTTGTCTACTTCTAACATTATGTGCCCTACTCTTGCTAATAAAAATATGCATACGGGAAGAGCTTTGTATATTTTTCTTTATGTATTTTGGCAGCATACGTCTGACGTTTCTAGATTTATGCAAAATGCTTGTAATCTTTCTCAGGGGTATTCTGCTGGGTTCTCTATCACGAATACGAACAGCACGTGTACGAGTGTGGCGACTCAAATGAACAAACTTCTCATATCGTGATCTACAGTTCTTTATTGAAATTGGCTCATTATCATCATGTACAATAACAGATAACTGTATGGCCTTGTCAAATATATCACATTCATCGAATGCATCTTGTGTCGAAGACATCAACAAGTTGATACAGAAATTAACACCCAGAAAAGTAGCGTAAACACTCGCTAATATCATAACATTATAGACGGAAAATACAGTATCCAGAATGATCCATTTATTAAATAAGATAATCAATAAAAGAGCAATAAAAAGAAAGATAAGATTAATCTTTGTGTTAATTAATTCAATACCATGGCTTTGTATACTGTTTTGGAAGTGGATAGTTTCCTTCACATGTGAATCCAACATGGCCTTCACACTCTGACGAGTGAAGAGTGTAAGAATCTCAGCATTTATGTCCACAGCTTGCATCCTTTCGCTTCCAAAATGGCCGTCGAAAAACGAAGAGTCGTGTTTCCAAACACGACCACACGAAAACCTCGTGGTTGGTCATGTGAGCCTGTCCTTCAACGATTTGACAACGTCAATCACATAATCGAGACATAACCGGATGTGTTACCATGGATCCCAAGCCTAACCAATCGAAAGCCTCATTACCGAAGGCTCTAAGGATCACGTGATATTGTTGCGCAACATCGTCATTTTCTAGCGTTGAAGACAGAAAAAAAAAAAAAAAAACCAACGCATTTTATGACCCGTGCCTTCGGCCTACGGCCTGGGCACGAGTAATAATAGATATATCAGGCGAGAAAACGGAATCGAGAATTTTACCGTGACATGTAACATGTGACGTGACTTTAATTATAGGGGTTTTCCCCAAGGGATTTTACCTTTACGTCATGCATCTCACTGATGAGGGAGCGAATATGCAAGTCACGACCAATGAAAACATCAAGGGAATTTCCCGTTCAGTATGACGAGCAAATAATATTTTAAAACCCTTCCGAAGAAGCAGTTGCTTTATTTGCTTTGAAGTGAAGACGTATTTACTGATACAGGATGCCAAGGAAAAATAGATTCAAGAATCTCGTTTGTTCTTTCGACTCACAAGGTTAGTGCATTTATTTACGTTATTTTCCCATTTCATGATAGCACGAACGTGAGTAAATAAGCACACGCAGAAGCAGCTGTTTTCCATGACATTTGATTTTTTTGGTAGCGATGAAATACCTACTGACTTTTTCATGCTTTTACACTCGATTTCGTTTTCGGGAAGAAATACCTATTTTCTCCGCTATGTAAAAGGTTTAAATCAACCAAATATCTGTTTGCCTTATAAATTTCACCGTTTAAATCAACATTCTTAGTATAGCGTTATATTGTACATGGAAACTAATGTGTAATATGCGCTACAAACTGCTTAACAGGCGTTTTAAACCTTTGTAAAATATGCAAGCGTCAAAAATTTTCCTCTTCCTAAAATTAAATCTTTTTCTAAAAAAAAAGAGACCCCTCTATTCATCCACATATTTTTGTAATGCCAGTAAGACGAAAAATTGAAAAATAAAAATCATGAGTTTACCGATTAATCCGGGGGGGGGGGGGGTACTCCCTATAATGGACTATAATGGACGGGGATGCTCCGCCCGAAAGGGGTACTTTTTTTCAGGCCGTACGTATAGAAAAGGGGTGGAAATTTGTGATTTTTGGTATAAAAAGGTGTAGATTTTCTTCAATTATATGAAAGGGGTAACTTTTTGCTGAAATTTGGTATAGAAAAGGGTAAGGGGTCGAGAGTCCGGGCGGAGCATCCCCGTATGAAACTACCCGAAGTATCCCCCCCCCTTTCCCGGGGGCGAATAATGCCGATAAACTCATCAAAGAGGTTGTTACTATATATCTAACTAACTGCAATTTTTATTTTTCTCTCCTTTTTAAGGCTTTGATTTTCGGGACGCTATAAGGGGTCTTAAACGAAAATCGAATTTCTTAAGCAAATTCATCAGTTGCAATCTCCAAACGAACAAGGAGTTTCGCGATCTGACATCAAAAGCCATTGATGGTGTGTGCCGCCATATCCAGCACAGTTGCGCACAATATTCACCAAACAGATTAATAAAGGTAACTTATAGTTTTATCCTTATAAAGAACAACAAATTATTGCCCGAATAATCTTTCTTGCCCAGATTCGAAAGGCTTTGCATTTTCATTTAATTCAAGAAATGCCTTCACAAGTAGTTCTTCACGAGAGTGCTCTAATTTTGTTGTGATTAGGGAATTATAGCAGGTATCGTTGATATTCATAGTTTCTGTCTGAAAACAACAACAACAACAACAACAACAACAACAAACAAATATTACTCTTTCTCTCTTCCAACCACTTGGTTACATTTGCTTCATTGACATTGTCTGTTTTCATTTAGGGTGGTTCTTTAGGAAAAGGAACAGCTTTGAAAGGCACATCAGACCTTGATTGTGTTTTGGTGCTAAATAAAATCAAAGACGCTCAAGACCTCAAAAATAAACTTGGTGAAGTAAAAGATAACCTTGAGAGTTGCTTGACCACTGTACCAGCACAATCACCTTATCTACAGGACTGGAACATTGTAATGGATCACATTACACATTTCAGTGTACAGTTCACTATGACAAAGAAGTCATCATCTAGTGATTTTGTTGAAGTTGACCTCCTTCCTACGTTCAACATACAAAAAATAGGTGATTTTGTATTTTCCAGTTTAAATATGTTTCAGTTTTTAGATATTTGAATGCCATTCAGTTAGTTCTCACTCGAGGTTTTGCATCTCTCTTAAATTTCATGTTTTCCATATTATTTATTTTCAAACAGGTTTGAATAAAAGCTACAAAGAAATGAAAAGTGATACGTCCACTCAGCAGTATTACTCAGCAGCCCTCACAGAGTTTCAAAGAGATTTTGTAAAGCAACTGCCAGCACGTATCAAAGATCTCATTCGCCTTGTTAAATACTGGTGTAAAAGGTTCGTTAAGCAACACAGCATTAAACCACCCAGTTCCTACCTACTGGAACTTATCACCATCCATGCCTGGGAAAAGGTTGGCAAGCCAACAACTATCAATATGTCCATAGCATTCAAGGCTGTAATGGAGGAATTGAAGAATTACAAAAAACTCGACGCAGTTTGGCACCGCTACTATCAGGCAAATCAAGAAATGAATGATCAGTAAGTAAATTTATGTATCACCCCCATGATATTATCCAGCTAATCTGAAATAGTGACATAGAAATCAGTGACGTCACTGCAAAACTGAGGTGTCATGAAGCCTGCGAAAATCGACTTACGAAAATTTATATTTGAGATATATCTAGATTTTCAGGAGAGGTTATTGATATTTTGTACAAAATCAGTATAAAATTCATCATTTAGTGGAAAATGAAATAAAGAATCAACCGTTTCCGGAGTCTTCTGGCAACTAAGGATGACACCTCAGTTTTGCAAATTTGATTCTGATTGACTAATATTTTTCTCAGATCAGCTGGATGTATAACTATCTAATTCTTCTGATTGTAGGATCATGGAACAAATATATATATTGAGTCTTCAGTTAATCTTTTTATTTCCAGCGAACCACCACGAGTTCTCGATCCTGCAAACCCATACAACAATGTGTGTGATAGAGTTGACTGGGAGGATGTTGCACGAATTGCAGATGAAACGATGCACAAGCCACTTTTCCATGATGTCATTATAACAAGTCACTGGTGTAGAGGTCCACCACCAATGCCTTCCAGAAGAAAACGACGATTGCCTAGCTCCACAACTGATGATGAGTTTAATGACTTTATATTTCCATTATACGAGAAGGAGTCAAGATATTAAAAAGTAGTATACGGCTGCCTAAGCTATTGATCTTATTTACACACTATTTAATAAGTTTATTGCAACTTTATTTAGAGAACAACTAGGCACTGAATGTATGAATATATCCAAGCCTCAGTTTTGATCTTTGGAGTTTTAAGAGCTAATATGAAATTGTATGTATATCACAGCATGACGTTGATTTGCCTCAAATGAAAATGTTTAGACCTTTGCAATGTATCAATACCTTACTATATTATAGAATTTATTAATACTACTTTATATAATTTTATTATTTATACTACTTTATAGAATATATTTATACTACTTTAGAATGTATTACTTTATAGAATTTATCTATACTACTTTAGCACATAAGTTAATTAGCACATTTTGGTTCTTATTTTAGTTAGACAACACCCAGTGAAGTTACGACTCAAGTTTCTCTGGGTATTTTGTTTGGTTTCCAGCTGAGCAGCATTTAATTTTCTAACCAATCACAGTCGGTTATGACTTTTTACAGTATTTAATTCATTGCAGCAGAACATCTTTTTTTTTTTACTTTCGACACCAATTATGATAACATTTTGTGTGCACTTTGGTACGTGAGGTTGTACGAGCTTGTGAAAGAGTTTGGGAGGCTAATTTAATCAAGTTGAAATAAATTAAAATTATTGAAACCAAAGAAAAAACATATACACATGATATTGCATAGAATACTCATCAGTTGACCCATAATTCCTTTCGGGGGAACGCGATGAAATTAGTTGGTACTCTGCAATCACGAGGATATAAATTTATTTACGAATGCCTTTCGCATAATCTTAGTTCTCGTGTGACCCACTAGAGTAGGGATGGGAACACGGGGGGGGGGGGGGGGGGGGGCATGTGCACCTTAAATGTTTTGTAGTTTTTAGTACTTTTCTTAGTACTCATGTGCACATGGGTCTATACAAAATACTATTTAGCGAGAATAATATAGAACATTTTACCTTCCCTCAACCTTATTCATCATTGGTTATGAAAGTTTCTTTCTGGATGAGAGTACATGGTGGTCAGTGTTTGACTACCATTTGAACTGTGCAGGTAATATGATTCAAAGACAAATTGTCTTCGTTCTCTGGCAGAGAGTAGAAAGAGTTTCGTCTTCTGCTTCTACTTGTGCTTCAACGTAAAAAAGATTCTAACTTGTTTCCCGCCAATTTTAGCGACCCAAAATGAACAGATCGCCGAATTATGCTCGCGCGCCTTATCAACGTACTAAAATTTAGCGCGCTTGAAAATACACGCCATTTTTGGCTCGAAACGCAAATGAAAATCCTGCAAGAGGAAGAAGTCGACCTCTCGCGACTTCGACGTTTGCTTTTTTTTTTTTCCACTTACTTTACTCATGTCTCTGTGGTTTTAATAGAGGTCGACTTGGAGCAAGTCTAGTTGTCAAAGTATGTTGATATTTGATACCGGTAACTAAAAAATAAAGGAAAACCACTCACTCTTACAAAAAATGACCCTTTAATTTTCTGAATAATTTTGCTAAATGTATGTATACTCTAATCATGTGCTGTGATCTTGAATTTGATTTGTTGATCTTGCTGCCGAAGGAATGATTTATCATATACTCCTAACACAGGAATCCCACAAGAACTTTTTTATTAGCGATTGAAAACATATAGTGGGCTCCCTGGGGCAACACCACTGTGAATATAAAGACAAGACGCCATTGTTGGAATCAAGTTTTGAAGATTCACAAAGACCTTTTCCCCCTCCAAAAATGGGATCTGGTAGGTAAAAGAGTCCTAGTATTCCATGGTTATTCCATGGTTATTCCATGGACTATTTCTTTCTTGCCAAATTGAAATGCGTAGGGATTTTTCAATTGATTTTGGCGAGCAAAGGTATTTCATTCAATACACTTACTTTGCCAAGAACTTGGGATCGAATGATCCGGATCCCAAATGAACCTTTGCCAATAACTTGTCTTTGTGTTTGGATCGAATCGCTGAATATGGTATCGATATATCAAAGAGTACTGCTTAAGCTTACAGTTCAATATCCCTAATTAAATATTTATCTGAAAAGAGGATTGAGCAGGAACAAAGCCCGCACGGGTCGTATCAAGATTTAATTGAACATAAAGCTAATATTATAGTTATAGACTTCTTACTTGCAGTGAGGACACTCGAACCGTGAACACTTTGAGGTTTTTTCATACTTTTTTTCTCCTTTATCCCTTGTGTGAATCGATTGGAAATATGATTTATTTTGAACAATAAGATTATTTGAGTTCAGTGCTTCATTTTCAGAAGGTTTGAAGCAGTAGAAAGTTCATAAAATAAAAAATATAAAAATACCAAGTGTTCATGGTTCGAGTGTCCTCACGGTAATTTTTATATTCTTTTAGATTTTTATTTTGTGTTTCGTTTTACAGAACAATCAACCGAAGCTCAATTCGAAGGTAAGTAAGAACTATCAGGACTTAAGTGCCAAATGAGACTGACTTTACCAGTAAGGAAAAACTGAAAATATTGAAAGGAATCTACACCAATCTAATACGAGTCATATGCAATGCCTTTCAACAGCACAAAGTCGGTGTATTTTTTTTAATCGATGTAAGAAATCTACTCCAGCATGAATGTTTTCGTATCTGATTTAGTAGAGTTGCAGTGACTGGAAACCCACTAAAAGTGAGGTGATGAAACTTCAAAAAATTATAGCTTAAAAACCCGCAAACGAGAAGTTTTCTTATTGAGCTGTAGATCACTAAAGCCTACTGATAATTTTCTGTTAAAAATTCCAATGATTTTGAATATAAATGGACCCTTGATTTCTTGGAAAACTTCTTGGCTTTTCTTGGAAGTCACGCAACTCTACACGTGTTCAAAAACAAACGTTACGGTCACCAATCATTGTTTTTCCCAGCAAGACATATGCTTACAATAGAGTTCAACTTTCACCTAACTTTTTTCAAAAGCATTCTTTTTAAGAGATAATTCAGTAAGATATTTCGCAAGAAAATTAAACGTATTTCCGCCTCTAACTGTTCACAAGAACCACTAAAACAAAGCGAAGTAATTTATACACCTCCTTTACGTTTCGGACCCGGAAGTCGTTTTTCACGATACAATTGAAGTCACTTAATACCACCATAAAATAGCAACAACAACTTTTAAAGAACATAACGTTTCGACTTTCATCACTGATTAGCTCTAATGAATTTCAATTCAAATATTTTATTTCCTAGCTGAAAGTTTGTCGTACATATCTTACTGATCCGAATGATAAGAAAAAAACATTAAAAAAATGTTTTATCATCCTCACTATTTTTTTTTTTTTTTTTGGACCTACATCACTGAATAATGGATTTCAATTTAAATATTTTCTTTTCTTTTCTAGCTGAGGCTTTGTCGTACAGATCTTATCCGGATGGTAAGAAAAAACTCAGTTTCATACTAATAATTTCATTAGTGTAAAAAAAATTGATATCTGCCCTGACACTCCCCTAAATATTTAGTAAATAAACCCCTCCTGGCGGCTGGGATATCGGCTGATAATGTCCGAGGATGAGAAATGGTCCGAAAAAAGAACATTTGGCCGAGAAGCGAAGCTTCGAGGGCAAATGTGATATTTTGAGGACCATTTCTCATCCAAGGACATTATCAGCCGATATCCCAGTGAGCCAGAGGGGGTTTATTTATTTTATAACCCAACGACTTCACTGAAATGAATTCAGCAAACTGCATCGACTCGTCATCTCCAGAGTTTTCAAAAAAGAATTCTCTCTCGTCTCCACGCTGGATATAAAAACAATTATTTTGGTAAATGAAAGCTATTTGACATTGAATTATTCTATTGTTTGACATTTGTTGTCGAATTCTTTGTTGGTTTTTAGTAGTTTATAAAAACAATTTCGAAAACAAATCAAAAACTTCATTCACGAAACATGGCGCTTACCATTGAAGACATTTACAGTATATTTTGTTGATTTTTTCGTGTTTCCTGGCGTAGTTTTCTCAACCAGTCTTTGTATTTTACTCTCACTTGTTTGTAAAAACCGAGTTTCTTTGTTTTCCGGGTTTTTTCTCTTCTTTTTTAACGTTTTTACCTTCTGCTGGACGAATATCACTTCGGACGGGGGATATCGCCTGATACCCGTCCTGCACGTGACCCATTTAAACCAATGACAGCGCGCGAAAATTCATCCTTGGGTTATAAATACATATAGTAAGAGTTCACATATTGGTGAATAAGTGTCTTGTTTCTTTTAATGATTGTATCATCATCATCATCATTATTTACAACTTGTTTATAGTAGTTTTTAACATTCAACTTATCCTTAGATATTATATCTAACAATATGTTTTAACATCACGTTTTTTAAATTCACACGAATTTACAAAGTGATCAATCAATTTATTCATCATCATCATCATGATCATCATGGTCATTATCATCATGCATGATAAACAACATATTCTTTTTACAGATGACTTTAGAGATCTACGACCTGCATATCTTGACAAATTCATTGCTGAGCAGCTTCAAGTAGATGAATACTTTCGTAACTTAGTTTACACTGCTTTGGACAGCCTGTGTCGCTACCTTCAACGTCATATGCGTCCTCCAACTTTGAACAGGCTTATAAAGGTAAGAGGGGGGAGCAAAAGTTTTCTTTAAATCTATCTTTGAAAACCAAATTGATTCTTAAAACAAGAGAGTATCTTTTTTGCATGCATCCGTAATAATAGCGGTTAAAATATGGCAATCAACCCAAACCAATTACGTCATTTATCGTAAACCCATCTACATAAACCACTGTCCACGTTTCTACTCTGTCCTTCCCCACCTTTTTCTCATCGAACATTTGAATTTGGGATCAATTTTTTTCCATTTTCGGGAAACTTTACTCTGAAACTATTAGCCTAGTGCATTTTTTACGTCAACAAAATTTAGCTGTTTATGTTGTAAGAAAATGGTTTCAAGTGCTCTGTGTGAATCAATATTGAACGCAAACTTACGAATGATAACTAAATGACTTTGCTTTGCCACTATGCATTTTGAAACTGTATCAAGTAGAATGGAATTCATTAAACTTGAGCAATCTTTCTGAAAGAAACAAAAAAGTGTTAGTCATGCATTCGAACTCCCCTGCACGAAAAACATCACATAACTCGTCAATCGATCGTCAATAGAATATCAAACGTGACGTAACATGATAGCTCCCTCCTCTGAAAATGGGATTCTTTATCAATGAAATGACATGAAATGACAGTTCCTGCCACAAAGAAAGGACGAAGGCACGTGATCAAACAAATTTTGTTGTTTTTACCTATATAGGGAGGATCAATGGGTAAAGGAACTGCACTGAAAGGCAGGTCAGATTTAGACTGCATCCTTGTCATGAATGGCGTCAGAGATGCTCCTGATTTAAGGCAGAAAATTAGTGGGATTTTAGCTCAGCTCGAAGGGCTTCTTGACAGAAATCCTTTAAGAGACCAGGGATGGGGAATCACGGTAATAAAGGTCGACAGATACCTGGTGCAAATTGAGATGCATCATTTTCAATGGAATGAAAGTGTGGACGTTGACATTTTGCCAACATTTGATGCAGACGTGCGCAATGATGGTAAGTTACTATGGGAAACAGATAATGACTAGCTAGTGTTTAATTAATTGGTACTGCATCGGATTGTCGAATACCACAAGTGAATAAGAACCGCGAGGATACTGAAACACCGTATAAAAGAGTTCGGAAGTTTGGAGTAAAAAGAACCCAGCCCTTCCCAAATTTGATTGAGTGAGGTGTTGCCCGCAATTTCCCCCCATTTTAGACCACGTGTCATTCTCTTGAGAATAAGATTCTTTGTTTGAGTTGTATCCATAACCATGTGTTTTCTCATTTGCAACCATTAAACAAGAAATGATACTATAGAAAATGTTACGTGGTCTGATGGTTATTTTGCTCCCACAGAATATTCTCTCCGCCAGCTTTATAATTCCATGGCAGGATACGACTGGTACACACAAGCTTTATGCTCTGCAGCACTAGCAGAGCTACAACGTGATTTTATAAAGTCCAAGCCAGCTAAACTCAAAAACTTAATTCGTCTGGTGAAGCACTGGTGCAAGAAGTATCTACCTTGCGAAAATGGACAGCCGCGAGTGCCTAATTCATACCTGTTAGAGCTTCTGACGATCGATGTTTGGGAGAATGCAGGAAGCCCACTCAAGTTTACTACAGCTGAGTTGTTCAACAATGTAATGGAAGCATTATATAACCACAGCCAGCTAAATGTGAAGTGGGATAAGCACTACAGTCCATCTAGGATTCAATTTGGAATGTAAGACAATAATGCTGTGTCCCATTTCTTCCTAATTAATTGCCTCTCCTGGAACTCCTGGAACTCAGGACTCCATTTAAAATAGCCCTGCTAAAATGAATGTCCCCGTATAAATATTGACTTAAAGTGCACATAACCTTTTTTCAATACAGTTGTGATAAAAAGTTACATTTTACACCGTAAAAAATAAGAAAGATCACTTACTGACGTAAGTAAGACGTCAGTAAGTGATCTTTCTTATTTTTTACGGTGTAAAATTTAACTTTTTATCACAACTGTTTCATTAGACACCGACGCAGCCCACACTAGCTTACCGCTAGTCTTCATCTTTTTTCAATACCTTCAGTATAGATTTTACATGAAGTAAATAGTTAAATGATAAAATATTTCTTGATTGCTTGAAAGTGTATACTTCCAATATGATGACTGTGACGTCGTCCTTCATCTCTGTATAGCTTGTTCACAGGTTATCCTGGGGGGGAGGGGGGGGGGGGGTACTACCACCCCAACTTGGGTGGGGGTGTACCGCCAGGTCCACAAAACCCTGACCCTATCCCAGACCTAGAATTTTGATTTCATATACCCTACCCCAGACTAAACCTAAGAATTGTAAACCCTATCCCAGACTAAACTCAATAGATTTCAATAACTATTTGGCAATTGTTTAATTAAATTTAAATCGCTTTTTTTTTTTTGTGCCGGCAGAAAACGTAGCCTACCAGGCTAAAACAACTAAAACATAACCCTATCCCAGAAACGATGTCAAAAAGATACCCTATCCCAGACAAAAACCTTCCCCTTCCCCAGACAAATTGTAAAAAAAATGATACCCTACCCCAGACCTAAAAGCCAAAAAACCATACCCTATCGGGCGGCACATACCCGTATAGCAAATTATAATTTATAAATTATAGCAAATATAGGGGAGTACCCCCCCCCCCCCCCCCCCACCCCGAGGTTATCATTGTTATATCTCCATTGGGTTACCCGTGGATGTACATGCGCAGAAAAGTTGTGCACTTTTAATTAGAAAAACATTAGCTTTTCAAGGATATAACAATCTCCAAGAAACAAGTAACAAGTAAAAAAAGATTTCTATTCGAAACAGACGGATACACGAGAGAAGGAATCAATACAATCGTTTTTCATGGCGGTGGGAAACATCTTTTTTACATGCAACTGTCTAAATAAACATTCCAGACATATTTTAGGTGTTCATGGTTTTCTTAGTTTGACTGTAAATATACCTGTTTAACAAAAGAAACCATAGATTTTCATATAGATTTGATTGTTTGTTAACGTATTGTGAGGATTTAAAAGAAAAATATCTTTTCTTTCAGGCCCCGAGTAATGGACCCTGCTAACCCATACAACAACTTGTATAAAGTTGTGAAAGACTGGGAAAGGGTGAAAAGAGTGATCAGAGAAACCTTACAGAAGCCACTGCTACAGAATTATACAAGCTCTCTTTTGGATACTGAAGAGATCGATGAAGAAAGCAGTTCGGCAAGTAACTGTATTATAAGCTGAAAAAAAGCTGAACCCATTTATAATGCCTATAGGCATGTGTTTTGTGTTTTTGAGCTAGTGCCAAGCTTATTTTTGTTCGCATTCCGAAAGATCATATTGTCCGTATCATTATTATCAACTTATTTCCTACTGCAGATTGAATTGCAGCTTGTGTTTTCGATGAAAAAATCGCTTTGTTCGAAAAAACAATTTTTTAGATGAATTAATTTAAAACTGAAATTAAAAGAGAGCGATTTTGACTTCTTTTGAATAAAGCAAATGAGAAAAATATATTATCAAAGTAAATGAAGATGCTTTTACCTTAGTTTGTATAACTGACCTGGTCAGGGCAAATCAAGGAAGAAATATGAAATCAGAAAGCTGCTTGGGTGGGAGTGGGGGGAGGGGGAAGGAGAGAAACGAGATATAGAGTTAGAGATTTTGCAAAATAACATTCCCTAATGGCTAAATCTCCCAGTGCAGGAAATCTCATTTTCCCAGCCCCAAAAGAGGCGAATTCCAGCTCCCATTTTTCCACTTCAGGACTAGAACCTCAACGAAGTTTTACATTCGGCTACTTACTCCTGCCATAACCGATAGATATTCTTATTTGCTTCGAAACAACGTCGAAAACCTTCTGAGTCTATTACTTCTTGGCAAAATCTGAATGACATTTTTAAACTTTATAATTCAATGTAAACATTATATCAAGACGAATTGAAGAACTTCTAGAGTTAAAATAACTCTTAGGGGCTATTGGGTCGATAGAATAATTATTACAGAATAATAACTGATTCTTAAAATTTCAAATTTTTTGAACATTTTAAAAATTTAGTAAAAAAAATTCCATTTAAAAATGTTGCTGATATAAAAGCCGCTAGGTTTGCTGCTATTTTCATAAACATGCGAACTCGGTAGCTGCGAGCTGCACGCTGAAATTTGGTTTATCACTTCCATCAATCAAAAATAATCAGTCGGTACCTTTTATATCTATGATTGGCGGCAGTGAAAAACCAAATTCCAGCGAGCAACTCGCTATTACAAAGTTCGCATATTTATGAAAATTGCAGTAAAGTGGTTGATGTGACTCCTTTTGTGCATACCTAACGTCAGCATAACACCCCCCAATTGTGAGGAGATTTTCTCAAATCAATTTTATTTTAAAAACAGGTAGCCAAACAACCTGTTCGAATTTAATATTTCAGCTTATCAAAATAGAATCGGATCGATATATTACAGAAAAATTTCGTTTAGAGCTAGGTTATGGTTAAAACGCAATAGATAGCTCAGGCGCTGCTGTCGAGACGTACCGTATATTATTAATTAGGGGTTTTTCCCTAGGGGTTTTCCCGAAGCCATAATGTAAACACACTGAAAATAAATGGTATGACGTAATGCGGCTCGCATGAGGGAGCCAAGTCTCGACAAATGAAAACATCAAGGGAATTTCCCGTTCAGCATGAATAATATATAAAACAAGCTTACAAAGAACCAGTTCCTTGCAACCAGAAGTCTCTATCTATCCAGGATGCCTTGGAAGTACAGATTCAAGAATATCGGTTAGTCCCTTATTTTTTGTTATGATCTTAATCATTATTACTATACATATTATTTCATGATAACTTGAACGTGCGTGACGTGAACTGTCACGAAAGCTGTATTCCATGTCATTTGATAATTTTTGTAGCGATCAAATATCGATTAAATACTTAGTAATTGTTGCTTTTACAGATTTCTTTTTCGGGAAAAGTACTAATACTGATGAATTTGACCGTTTTAGCATCACAATTTAGATCTCGATAGAAACTAATGTGTAAGATGCTCTGCCAGCTAAAAGTATAATACTGACAGCCGTTTTGAGGAAACTGCAAATTTTCCCTGCAAGGCCGTAGATGGTTACCATGGAACCTCTCTTTTCCTTTTTCTATGATACAGAAATTTAAATTTCTTTAAAAATCTAAATTTTTTTCATCAATTGAAAATACAGACTGAAAATCATTAAGCTTGATACCTCAGTTTGAGTGGTCAGTGTCACCATTTATGCAATTAATGTTTTCTTTTTCTCTGTCAAGGTTTTGATTTTCGGAGCGCTAAAGTAACTCCTAAAAGGAAATCGCATTACTTAAATAAATTGATCAGTGAAGAACTACAAACGAACAAAGAGTTTCGCAAGCTGATATCAAACGCCATAGATGATCTGTGTCGTCATATCCATCAAAATTTTGACTATTCAGCAAATAGGCTGATAAAGGTAAGTGACTGTGCAATATCATTGAATCAGTGCGCAACTAAGTTTGAAGTATATATATTAATGTTGAAGCGATTCATGTGTTCATAATAAAAGCATTAATCATATCCATTTTGAAATCCTTAGCAAATCCTGCAATCTGATTGGCTACAAAGTGTGCGATTTAAGCATTAATTGCACTATTTTGAATCATTAATTGCATCATTTTGTCAAACAATCACTTTTGAAGCTACATATAACTGTTGAGTATTTTAATATATTAAGTTTCAAAATGGAAATGATTTTAATCATTAAAATAGGTAATAGAACTGAGTGTCTTGCAATTTTGGGCAGAAATCACACTCGTGATTAACAAATTTTGTGTTTGAATAATTGTTGGAATTTAATATTTTGCATGTGCACAGCGAATATTAAATTTGATAGGGAATCTGCTTTATATCGTTCGGGCCAAAAAAAAAAAAATGGTTTGCTTTTTATTATAATGATGTCATAATTACGTCAGATAAATGCACTGCCAATAGCGCAGCGGGGCTATTACGTCACGGAAGTATGGCCTCCTACCGTGACTTAGATAATAGTCACCGGCATACATTCTCTATAAATTACAGGCCGTTTCCTTCAACTTACGTTCATAAATCGCGAAAATGGCCACAAATTTACTCAAAAACCCAATAATATGATTGTGTAAATTATTGATCAGATGTCGCTGATTACTGCGATTTTCAATATTCTGCGAACTCGGTAGTTGCGAGTTTCCCATTGGAATTTGTTTTTTCACTGCTGCCAGTCAAAAATATAAAAAGGTACCGACTGATTAGTTTTGATTGACGGCAGCGAAAAACCAATTTCAAAACAAGCCGTTAAAATGTCTGAGTTCGCAGAATATTGAGAATCGCAGTAAGGTGAACTTTAACATTAGAGTCAGTCCAATAGCTAGCGCTGCCTTTATGTAATTATTATCGGCATCATACCTAGATAATACAGTCAAAATGTGCTTACATAGACAAAAAACTTATGTCTGAAGAACAAGCTAAGCACTGTCTGTCCACTCTCTTCCCTTCAAACTACTTGGTTGCATTTTATTCAATGACATTGTCTGTTTTCATTTAGGCTGGATCTTTAGGAAAAGGAACAGCTTTGAAAGGCACATCGGACCTTGATTGTGTTTTGGTGCTAAATGATATCAAAGACGCTCAAGACCTCAAAGATAATGTTGATGATGTAAAAGCTGACCTTAGGAGTTCCTTGATCTCTGTACCAGCACAATCACCTTATCTACAGGAGTGGAGGATAAAATTTGAACGCACTACACCTTTCAGTGTACAGTTCACTATGACAAAGAAGTCATCATCTAATGTTGTTGAAGTTGACCTCCTTCCGACGTTTAACATACAAAGCTTTGGTATTTTTGCATTTGCAATTTTACGATTTTGTACTTTCCATTATTTTGGGATATCTTATATTGTTTTGAGATATTTAAATATTATTTTTTCATCTTATCTTTTACTTGATGTTTTTTCCATTTCCCCTATCACTAAACAGATTTGAATGAAATCTATAAAGACATGAGACGAAAAGACAAGCCTTCTCAACAATACTACTCAGCAGCCCTCACAGAGTTTCAAAGAGATTTTGTAAAGGAATTGCCAGCACGTATCAAAGATCTCATTCGCCTTGTTAAATACTGGTGTAAAAGGTTCGTTAAGCAACACAGCATTAAACCCCCCAGTTCCTACCTACTCGAACTTATCACCATCCATGCCTGGGAAAAGGTTGGCAAGCCAACAACTATCAACATGGCCATAGCATTCAAGGCTGTAATGGAGGAATTGAAGAATTACAAAAAACTCGACGCAGTTTGGCACCGCTACTATCAGGAAAATCAAGAAATGAATGATTAGTAAGTAAATTTATGTATCACCCCCATGATATTATGTTATTATCTAGTTCTTCTGATTGTAGGATCATGGATCTAATGTGTATTGAGTCTTCAGTTAATCTTTTTATTTCCAGCAATCCACCACGAGTTCTTGATCCTGCAAACCCATACAACAATGTGTGTAATAGAGTTGACTGGGAGGATGTTGCACGAATTGCAGATGAAACGATGCACGAGCCACTTTTCCAAGATGTCATTATAACAAGTCACTGGTGTAGAGGTCCACCACCAATGCCTTCCAGAAGAAGACGACGATTAATCATGAAGCAGATAACTCTTAGCTCCACACCTGATTATGAGTTTAATGACTTTATATTTCCAGTAAAGTCGGCTGCCTAAACTATTGATCTTATTTACACACTATTTAATAAGTTTATTGCGACTTTATTCAGTTAGAGAACAACTAGGCACTGAATGTATGAATATATCCAAGCCTTTGATCTTTGGAGTTTTAAGAGCTATTATTTAGAAAGCTAGTGAATTTGTCTTGCGTTTGACGGGACGTCTAGGGAAGTCGCCCAAAGGTATCTTTTCCACGCATGTATATCATGGCATGACTTTAATTTGCCTCAAATGAAAGAAAGTTCATCTTATATTCGTCTAGAAAACGGGTGACTGTTATTATGCTTAGACCTTTGCAGTGTATCAATACCTTAGTGTATTATATAATCTATTTATACTATTTTATATAATCTATACTACTTTAGCACATAAACTTTTGGTATATTTTGGTTCTTGTTTTAGACAACACCCAGTAAAGTTACGACTCAAGTTGCTCTGTGTATCTTGTTTGGTTTTCAGCTGAGTAACATTTAATTTTCTAACCAATCACAGTCGGTTATGACTTTTTACAGTATATAATTCATTGCAGCAGAACATCATTTTTTTAACTTTCAACAACGATTATAATAACGTTTTGTGTGCACTTTGGTACGTGAGGTTGTACGAGCTTGTGAGAGAGTTTGGGAGGCTAATTTAATCAAGTTGAAACAAATTAAAATTATTGAAACCAAAGAAAAAACATGATATTGCACAGAAAACTCATCAGTTGACCCATGATTCCTTTCGGGACACGCGATGAAATTAGTTGGTACTCTGCAATCACGAAGATATAAATTTATTTACGAATGCCTTTCGCATAATCTTAGTTCTCGTGTGACCCACTAGAGTACAAGGGAGGTACACGGGGGGGGGGGGGGGGGGGGCATGTTCACCTTAATTTTTTTGGTAGCTTGCATTGCTTTGCAATGAATCCTGCAAGAGGAACAAGTCGACCTCTCGGGACTTTGACGTTTACTTTTTTTTTCTTTTTCTAACAGAGGTCGACTTGCAGCAAGTCTATTTCTGAAAGTATGTTGATATTTGATAACTATAAATATAGGAAAACCACTCACTCTTACAAAAATGAGCCTTAAATTTTCTGAATGATTTTGCAAAGTGCATGTGTACTCTAATCATGTGTCACGATTCGATTGGTTGATCTTGCAGCTGATCTTGCGGTATCATATACTCCTAACACAGCATTCCCACAGGAACGTTTTTTTTATTAGCGATTGAAAACATATAGTGGGCTCCCTGTGGCAAAACCACTGTGAATATAAAGACAGGACGCCATTGTTGGAATCAAGTTTTGAAGATTCATAAAGTCCTTTTCCCCCCTCCAAAAATGGGATCAGGTAGGTAAAATAGTCCTAGTATTCCATGGTTATTCCATGGACTATTTCTTTCTTGCCAAATTGAAATACCTAGGGCTTTTTCAATTGATTTTGGCGAGCAAAGGTATTTCATTCAATACACTTACTTTGCCAAGAACTTGGGATCGAATGATCCAAAATGAACCTTTGCCAATAACTTGTCTTTGTGTTTGGATCGAATCGCTGAATTATTGTATCGATATATAGAGAGTACTGGTCCTATATGGTTCATATGTTTCCTTTAAGCTTACAGTTTAATATCTCTAATTAAATATTCATGAATCTGAAAAGAGGATTGAGCAGGAACAAAGCCCGCACGGGTCGTATCAAGATTTAATTGAACATAAAGGTAATATTATAATTATAAACTTCTTTATTGATTTGAATTCTTATTTTGTGTTTCGGTTTACAGAGCGATCGACTGAGGCTCAAATCGTAGGTAAGTAACAATTTCCAGGTCTTTAGTGCTAAACGAGAACTTTATCAGTCACGACCTAAAAGTGAAAATACTGTAAGAAATTCACATCAATCTAAGACTAGTCGTATGCAATGTCTTTTAATAGTAAAAATTCTGTGTTTCAATTCACTTGCAATCATGAGCTAGGGGTTTTCACATACCGCTTTTATTTTTAATTGAAATGTTTAGATATCTTTGGACGTAAGAAAACTACTCCAACATGAATTTTTTGTATCTAATCCCATAAACTTGTCATAACGGGAACCCCACTAAAAGTGAGGTGACGAAATAATTGCTTAAAAATACGCAAACGAGTTTTCTTATTGAGCTGTAGTTCTGTTTAAATTCCAATGATTTTGAATATGTAATAATCCCCACGAAGTTTCTTGGAAATCTTCTTGGCTTTTCTTGGAAGTCACGCAACTCTACACGTGTTCAAAAACAAACGTTACGGTCACGAATCATTGTTTGTCCCAGCAAGATATATTCTTAAGATAGAGTTTAACTTTCACCTAATTTTTTTGATAAGAATTCTTTATTAATAGCTAATTTAGTAGGAAATTGCTAAAACAAAGAGAAGTAATAAAAATATTTTTATCGGGGGGGGGGGGGGGGGGAGCCCATACAGAAAAATCTGACCCCCCTCTGTTGCTGTAAATAAAATCTTTTAAAGAACAAAGCGCATCGATAGTGTACATCTGGCAGACCCTGAACATTGAAACGATGTTTTTTATCATCCTCACTATTTTTTATTTTTTTATTTTTTATTTTTTTTGACATAATAGCTCACTCAATAGTTCTAATTTATTGAAATATTTTATTTTCTAGCTGAGGCTTTGTCGTACAGATCTTCTCCGGATGGTAAGAAAAAAACAAGTTTCATACTAAAGGGAATGAATTTATTAGCGTAGAAAAAAAACTTGATATCTGCCCTCACCCTCCCCTAAATATATACATATAGTAAGAGATCAAATATTGGTGAATAAGTGTCTTGTTTCTTTTAATAATTGTATCATCATATCATCATTGTGATCATCGTCATTATCATCATAACACCCAGATAACAAGATCGGAAAACTTCTTCCAATTGCCACATACCACAACTACAGTCTAACAAATCCACGAAAACTCCCTTTTTATAAATGCAGGACTGAACGTTACAAGAACAGTTTCATTCCTAAATGTGTTAGCTAGCATTTGGGATAACCACAATAGACTTATGTCTTATATTTACAACTTGTATAAAGTAGTTTTTAACATTCAAATTATCCTTAAATATTACCTCTTATAATATGTTGTAACATCACGTTTTTTGAATTCACACGAATTTACAAGGTGATCAATCAATCTATTCATCATCATCGTGATCATCATGGTCATTATCATCATGCATCATAAACAACATATTCTTTTTACAGATGACTTTAGAGATCTACGACCCGCATATCTTGACAAATTCATTGCTGAGCAACTTCAGGTAGATGAAGACTTTCGTAACTTAGTTTACACTGCTTTGGACAGCCTTTGTCGCTACCTCCAACGTCATATGCGACCTCCAACTGTGAAATGGCTTATAAAGGTAAAAGGGGGAGGAAGCAAGAAACGCTCCCTTAGTCTATCTTTGTGTACCAAACAGTTACGAACCATTTGACCAAAGGGTTTTGTCACTTTGCTTGTTTGATTATCCAATAAATTTCTCGTAAGAAAAGGATTTCGCTTCGAATTTTTTGTCTAAGTCCAAAGCTCACCTGACTATTAACTTCAATCACTACTGAACGCAAACTTAGGGACGATAAAAATGTTATAAATGGATTTGCTTTGCCACTATGCTTTTTGAAATGCTATTGAATGAAATTCTATAGCATTTCAAAAATTCAAAATTTTAAAAACATTTCAAAACTTCTAAAAACTTTTTGAAAGAAACAAAAAAATCGATGATAGTCCTGCCCCTGCAAAATAAACACCTAAACTACTGACAGCCTTCAGTTTTAATCATCAATCGATCGTCAATAGAACACAAAAAGTGAAGTAACATAGCTCACTCTCCTCAGGAAATGGGATTCTTTATCAATGAACTGACATTTAATGACAGTTCCAGCTCCAGCAAGAAAAGATACTGTCACAAAATCAAACATATCATGCCTTTTGTTACCTATATAGGGAGGATCAATGGGTAAAGGAACTGCACTGAAAGGCAGGTCAGATTTAGACTGCATCCTTGTCATGAATGACATCAGAGATGCTCCTGATTTAAAGCAGAAAATTAGTGGGATTTTAAATCAACTCAGAGAGCTTCTTAACAAAGATCCCTTAAAAGAACGTGGTTGGAAAATCACGATACTCAGGGTCAACCGCTTCATGGTGACAATTAAGATGCAACATTTTCGATGGGATGAAAGTGTGGAAGTTGACATTTTGCCAACATTTGATGCAGACGTGCGCAATAATGGTAAGTTACTATGGGAAACAGATAATGACTAGCTAGTGTTTAATTAATTGGTACTGCGTTGGAGTGTCGATACTTATTATAAACATCGTGTATAAAAGTTCGGAACTGTTAGTCCTTTGTTGGAGTAAAGAAAAACAGCCCTTCCCGAATTTGCTTGAGTGCAATGTGTTAGGCGTAATTTTAATAATTAAACAAAGAAATGATACTCTAGAGAGATAAAGTGGTCTGAAATGAGAAAACATTACGCCCAAAGTAAAGAGTTCTATTCTAGAGTGTTTTTTCAGGTTGGTATAATTGATAAGTAATTCCCTCCCTCCTTCCCTCCTCCCACCCTGCATTCCTTCCTTCGTTACTCCTCCCTCAGTCCCTCGGTCCCTCAGTCCCTCGGTCCCTCAGTCCCTCAGTCCCTCAGTCCCTCAGTCCCTCAGTCCCTCAGTCCCTCCCTCCTTCCCTCCCTCGATCCCAACCTTCATTCCTTCCTTCGTTACTCCTCCCTCAGTCCCTCAGTCCCTCCCTCCTTCCCTCCTTCCCACCCTCCATCCCACCCTTCATCCCTTCCTTCGTTACTCCTCCTTCAGTCCCTCAGTCCCTCCCTCCTTCCCTCCTTCCCACCCTCCATCCCACCCTTCATCCCTTCCTTCGTTACTCCTCCCTCAGTCCCTCAGTCCCTCCCTCCTTCCCTCCCTCCCACCCTTCATTCCTTCCTTCTTTACTCCTCCCTCAGTCCCTCCTTCCCTCCCGTGTTTGGTGATCCACGTAGTTGTACCATGCAACTATAAATCCTTGGAATCAAGTCTGAATTTTAACATATCGAACGTGTCCTATTGTTTTATGGTCACTCAAGTTAATTCTGGAAGAGTCTACTTGTACAAGTCTCGGCACACATTTTGTCGTATCAAACGGCTAAAAGTGATGGTTATTTTTCTCCCACAGAAGATTCTCGGGAACAGCTATATAATTCCATGGCAGGATACGACTGGTACACACAAGCTTTGTGCTCTGCAGCACTAGCAGAGCTGCAACGTGATTTTATAAAGTCCAAGCCAGCTAAGCTCAAAAACTTAATTCGTCTGGTGAAGCACTGGTGCAAGACGTATCTACCTTGGGAGTATGGACAGCCGCGGGTGCCTAATTCATACCTGTTAGAGCTTCTGACGATCGATATTTGGGAGAAAGCAGGAAGCCCACATTGGTTTACTACAGCTGAGTTGTTCAATGGTGTAATGGAAGCATTACATAATCACAGACAACTAAATGTCAAGTGGAATGAGTGCTACAGTACATCTAGGATCCAATCTGGAAAGTAAGAAAAATATGTTTTGTCCCATTTATCCCTATTCAAGGAGGAATTACGGGGCGGGGAGATGTCTCGAAGAAGGATAAAAGGAAAGTAGTATTGGATAAAGAACCTCTTTCATTCCTTACTCTTCCCATTCTTAACCCTTTACATTCCTCCACCCCTGTAGAGCCTGTTCACAGGTTATCATTACTATATCTCCATATTGGATTACCTATGGTTGCGCATGCGCAGGAGAAAATAAAAGATCAGGATGTTGTTATGTCACTTTTAATTTCATCCGAAAAACTAGTTTCTCAAGGATATTAGTCATTCCGAGGTCGAGGGAAAAACTGGGTCGAGTTGTTATTACAGTGCATTGTGGGACTGTTTTAGGGGACCAAACGGACGCCATCTTGGAAATATGTCTCCTAAAACAGTCCCACAATGCACTGCAATGCCAACTCGACCTAGTTTTTTCCTCAACCTCGGAACGGCAAATAACAATCCCTAGAGCAACAAGTAGGAAAAGATTATTGTACTGGACAGTGACTCGGAAGAAGAATATACATTTCTGTCATTGACACTGCCATTAGGATGGTTTGTATTTTGTTTCTTTACTTGGGAAGCTATTCTGACATTGGATCTAAATATACCTGTTTAATAAAAGAAACCATAGGCTTTCATAAAAAATTCGATTGTTTATTTAACGTAATGTGCTGGTTTAAAAAAAATATCCTCTTTCTTTTCTTTCAGGCCCCGAATAATGGATCCTGCTAACCCGTACCAAAACGTGTATGAAATTGTAGAAGACTGGAAAAGGGTGAAAAGAGTGATCAGAGAAACCTTACAGAAGCCACTGTTACAGAATTATACAAGCTCTCTTTTGGATACTGAAGAGATCGATGAAGAAAGCAGTTCGGCAGGTTACTGTATCATAAGCTGAGCAAAAGCTGAACCCATTTATAATGCCTATAGGCATGTGTTTGGGGTTATCATTTGCATGAGCTAGTGCCGAGCCTTTTTTTTTTTTTTTGTTCACATTCCGAAATATTGTTAACTTATTTTATACTGCAGATTCAGAATTGCAGCTTCTTATTTCAATGAAAAAAAATTGTTTCGTTCTAAAAAACATTTTTTTGGATTTATTCATTTAAAACTGAAATTAAAAGAGAGCGATTTCGATTTCAGTCGAGTAAAGCAAATGAGAAAAATATATATGTTATAAAATTAGATGACTTTCACTTATAAATGAAAATGCTTTTGCCTTAGTTTATATAATTGACCTCGACATGGCAACTCAAGGAAAAATCAAAAAATCAGAAAGCTGCTGAGATGTTAGGACACCAATGAAGTGTATGTGTGTGTGTGTGTGGTGCAGTGTCAGCGAGGGGGAGGGGGGGCACAAATCGCGTTGATGCTTCACCATCGGTCTGATAATACGCCCGTACCGAGGCTTAATTCATAACCCACGCCCAGCAAAATCATAGACATGGCTCTTTTCTCGATGCGCACCAACTCATTATTGTGATATTTTGGAAGAAAACAAAACAGGTAGCCAAACAACCTGTTCGAATTTAATATTCTATTATTTTAGAATAAAATTGACAATCAGTTTCACTGTGACATGTATTTTAATACATGGTATTAAAATTAAAATTAGGGTTTTTCCCTAGGGATTTTATCGAAGCAATGAACGTTAATGTAACCACAATGAATACATTCGTATTAAAATAAATACTTAGACGTCATACTCGCATGAGATAACCAAGTCTCGACCAATGAAAACGTCAAGGGAAATTCCCCGTTCAGTATGAAGAGAAAATAACGTATTCAAAAAAATTTGCTTCATCATATTTAATCGACTCAGTAATACTCAAGATACAAGCGTCTTTTGGAGGAAATATATTACACTATCGAGATGGCTTCATCTACAATTCGTAAGTATATATATATATTTTTTGTAAGATATTTCCTTGTGTTGCAGTGTTTTTGAATCGGCTATGACACTAGGAACGGTATTGAAGCGGCGTGTATTTTTTTTTGGTCTTGTTTGAGCAAGAAAATAATTATTTCAGCCAGAAAATATTTATTTTGATTTAGGTAATATATAAGGGTTTTCCTCAAAATAATCTACCTTTTAATTACCATTTGAATAGTATAGTTTTAGACTTGAATATCAGAGAAAAGACAAAATTAAGGATTTTCTTAAAATGGACGTTTTAGTATTACCTCGGCTCTGGCAAGGCTCTCCTCATAATCACTGGTCGCTCGACCAATCACGGCGAGCGAAACTCTATAGTCAACTGAGTGAAGTCTAAAATTATATATACTAAATATAGTTATATAGAGTATTTTGCAAGTGAAAAGGTCAGCGAATTACGAATGACAGCGTAAGCACTTTTTATTTTGCTTATATAAGTTAAAAGAAAAACCGTTTAAATAGTGAGATAGAATAATTATCATAATTGGATTTGACAGTACTTTAGTTCCACAGAGGGGTTCTTTCCTGACTGAACTGAATTTCGCGTGATCATGACTACCGTATTTACTCGAATAAGCGCCGTGGTCCCGAAAAAAAGTGTTATATGTTATTTACTGTAAAATTTTCGCACAGATAGAAAATATGCCATTGAATTAATGAAATAAAAGAAATGTTCTCTTTGTCGTGTCTAAGTTTTAGATAAGCGCTGCCATCGAATGAGCGCTGCACTTGAGGCGCGAAAATTTTGATAAGCAAGTAAATACGGTAACTGCTATTATCCCTTCAATATACGAGATTTTCGTCAAATATGCTTAGTATGAAATTCTTCAATCAACGAAGATTAATTTCCTCATACAAGCTAGATACTAATTGCTGCAAAATGCCCATTAAAACATATTGAAGCATTTATTTACATACACTGATATCCATTATTGATTACAGGTCCTGACTTTAGAAATTCCAAAGGGACATCACTAAGGGGAAAGTCGCGATCATTGACTAGATTCATTAGAAATTACCTCAGCTATAGGGATTTCAACGAACAAATAACAGGTATTAGTATATGATGCTTACTTTATATTTTCGATGGTCTTAGTACATTGTAATTGATGAAACCGGCTGAATACTCAGAAAAAAAACATGCCAAATAATATATAGGGACATTTCTTTGATTTTACAGTAAATAAATATAGTGAAAATCAATAAAATAGTTGCGAATAATAATTACAGGAACAGTGCCATCAAGAATTAAAGATCTCATCAAGCTGGTTAAGCACTGGTACACAGAATTTGTGCCAAGAGGCTCTGGGCAGGATCTTTCAATTGCTCTAAACAACATTGAGCCAACTACCTTGGAAGCTTGGAGAAAGGTTAATAGTCCAAAAACGATAAACATGGCTATCGCCTTCAAGGCGGTGATGGAAGAGTTACGAAACGGGCCAAGGTTAGATAAATTACCTAGTAGTTTAATTTAGTTCAATATTTTTCTAAAAGCAATTTGTTTCAGTAGTCAACCAGCCAGGTATATAGTTTGTTGTTCATTTTGTTTTGTCTTAATTGTACATTTTATACATTCATATTTTTGGTAACCACTCATTTCTTAAAATTCAAATGTTTAAATTCAGTTCTGATGCCTACTCGCAATCACTTGCCCATGCTTTCACGGATACCCTTACAAAGCCCATGTTTGCAGATGTACCTGTAACAGGAAACTGGAGTAGAACGTCAACAGTACAAAGTGTAAAGAAAAAGAAATCAAAGAAAAGACGGAAGAAAAGTACACCACTTGCATTACCAGTAGCTACAACACAAATCCCTAACGGTGGGCAGAAAGGTACTGATATCACAAAACTAAACATGATATGCCATTAATGCTAGAGCAGAGCAGAACTTCTTAGATGTATAGGATTGTTTTAGTTTTCCGATTTAGTAGTAGTGTTCCCTTAGTTGTTTAAAGAAGCCGAAGTCAAAGAGCTAAACGAGTGAATGAGGGAAACTGATATTTATGTTTTTACTTAAGTTTTCATTCCAAATGCGCCTGCTAAAATACTTACTGTTCCTTCTCAGTAAACACACTCTTTGTCAACTGCGCATGCTCACTCGATATATTTGAGTTGTATGACATATATTACAGAGACAATAAGGATGACTGCTCCATGAAAACTTCATGGGAGTCTCTGTTAAATAGTTTAAAAGATGAAGACGCATCCAGATCAATGAAGGAAAAGAAAGAAAAGAAAAGAACAGAAAAGAAGAAAAAAAAAACATTATTTGTATATACAGTCAAAGTTTTTATAAGAAGCCCAACCCTGGCGGGGAAATTGTCACTTGGCCGTTTATAGATATTGGTCGTTTTATGTAAGTTCCTTGCATCATATAAACAATTAATGGTGATTTTCTTTTCCAGATTTCAGAGATATACCTGCATCTGAATCATCCGCCATCAATACGTTTATTGCTGCTCAACTTCAACCCGATGATTCGTATTTAAAACCTATTCACAATGCCTTGGATAAGCTTTGCAAATATCTCCAAAAGAACTTACCTGATGTAAATCGAATAATAAAGGTAAATGCCCATGGTTTACCGGCCTGTTTTTCCTGAGTTATTTTCTCAACATTTCTCTTCACTGAGTGTAGGTTTTTTTTTTTGGCTCATTATTTTAAAAGAAAAATAACTAGGAAAAATATATAGAACAAAAAAAGGAAAAGAAGCATAAGAAACTGAGTATTTCTCATTTGAATACGCCGATTAAGTGTTGAATTAAAATTTCATAATTAAATGTTTTCTGTTAAACTTTAATTTGATTTGATTTTCTTGTTCATTTTAGAGTGGCTCGATGGGAAAAGGTACTGCTGTAAAAGGCAAATCAGATTTGGATTGCGTTATGATTCTGAATGAGATCAAAGATGTTGAAGAACTGAAAAGGAAGCTCGAAACGTTGCAAGATGAATTGATCAGGATTTTAGAACCCAATACCATTCCAGGCTGGAAAATCACTGTCAATGGAACAACTCTCTTCTGTGTCAAATTTTCCATGAGCTCAAAGGGCTCGCAAAACACGACCATTGATGTTGATCTTCTTACAGCATTTGACAAAAAAAAAATTGGTAAGAAATATTCCAGCTGACTAGATGACAAAGGGGCAAGTCGCCTCAATTCGACCACCTTAGGCAATGGGAAGCTAAATTATTTGTTGTAGTTAAAAGGGGGTAGGGTAGTAAGCATGCTCGGTGAATCGCACACACAATTCTGGAACCAACTATTCCTCAGAATAAGTGTTCGCTCTTGCCTTTTAGGGGGCAAACAATTATTCCGTGAGAGAGTACTAGATTTTACTTGCATTAAGTTATGCACAATAGTACAATAGTGCAATGATATAAAGAGTGGGGGGGGGGGGGGGGGGGGGGAGGGGGTGGCACTACAACTATTTTTTTTTATTTTTTTTTTACAAAATACAAAATACAAATGCCTTTAAAAATATTTACGATTTATAGTTTATGATTTATCCAAACCACATTTTTTGGGGGGTTGGGGGCTTGCCCCCCAAAACGTTAGGGGGCCAGTGCCCCTCCCCCCCCCCCCCCCCGCTTACGCTGTGTCTGTATTAGAGTTCTGATTCGTGTATATATAAGTAGTGCTTGCACTCTACCCATAATACTAAATATCAGTTGGCCCTGCTGAAAACGTTTTCTTGATCTGTTGAGATAGGTCAGCATTACACTACATTGTCCTGGATCTTTGATTTTAACACGGTTTCTTTTCTTTTTTTTGATAATAATTTAGGGCTGAATGAACTTTACCAGCAAATGAAAACTAAAGATGAAGAGACAAGGCGTTACTACTCAGCAGCTCTTATTGAACTACAGCTTGAATTTATAAAACCTAAACTTAGCGACCGATCGCGAGTGAAGGATCTTATCCGTCTTGTAAAATACTGGTGCAAGGAGTTTGTAGTTCCAGTTAGTAAGCATGGAGTTCGAGGAGTTTACCCAAATTCATACTTAATTGAATTGGTTACGATACATGCCTGGGAGGAAGTTGGTGAACCAAACACATTTGACATGGCAGTAGGATTCAGAGCGGTAATGGAAAAACTTCGCTCGCACGAAAAACTGGATATAGTTTGGCAAGGTAACTACGGACCATCTCAAGTGAATGCAAAAGGGTAAGGTAGTACAATCAAATTAATTAATGTAATACATATAATACATATAACTTTAAGAGCTGGTTATAGGTGCCTAGATGCAATCCTTGAATGTTAACCTGAATACTAACAATCACAGATACACATCATACTTGCAAAAAATAATATATTTGTAACCATTACTTATTTATTTTTTATATCCTTCTTTAAAAGAGCTCCAAGAGTTGTAGACCCTGCAAATCCTTTCAACAATGTTTACGACATTGTTACTAAATGGCCAAGAGTTGTGTCTGTTGTTAACGAGACCTTGAAAAAGCCTTTCGTCAAAGGAACAAAGGTTACAACTGGATGGAAGCGAATAGAATGTTAGCTCACGCTCCGACAAAAAAAATTCTAGTCGGAATTGGGGTGTTGTACAGCAACACATACAGCCAGTTATAAAAATAATCACCAACGCTATAAGAATTTTTTATAACTCTCTTGCTGATTACTCTTGGTAAATAAGATGATAGAATGGATGATCACTCTCGCACGGTTTACAACCGGCCTCTACACCTGTTTTTTTTTTACCACGCCTTGCCTCTTTGTTTTCGTCGCATTGCAGTTATGTGGAGCAATTTCCAATGCAAGCCGTTTTAAATAGGACACTAGGTCTCTAGATACCGTCGTAAACTGATTTTGATAAATTTTATTTAAAAACGTTCGCTGTTATTGTTTGTGCGCATCTGTTCCGGCTCGTTGCGAAAACGATTTCTATCAGCTATAACTCAAAACGTCCTTAATAGGTTAACAAAACTATACCGCGTGTACTCCTCTGCAATGATTCCGCGCAGCGTCATAGAAAGAGAATTCTAATTTAATCTTTTTTTATTTTTATTATAATTAGTTTTATTTATAATTTATTTCATAAGTTAAAATTCTGCTACTTTGCGCGCAACTAGTTTCATCATGTGATCAAAGCAAGTAGCGATAATGTCAATGGCGTGGTGTCCTTAGCCAATTGAATGTAATTATTAACGCTGTAATTCATAATTTTCTTGAAGAAAAGGTTGCCCCTCAAAATCTCGTTGCTTACAATGATGCGTAACAATACAACTTTTATAGTTTTATTAAAATGTTATCTTCAAAAATCATTTCAGCTTAATACAAGGGTTTCATAAATATTAGCCTTTTCAAAGCAATATTGAAAATAACCTGTATGAATATGCAATGCATTCTTTACATTTATTTCATTTTCAATTTGTAACTTTTAATTCTTTTTTTCCTTGTTGGTAAGTTACCGTTTAATAAAGTACAGATAAAAATACATTGTTTCTTATTTCAGTATATCTTTCCTCTACCAACACGGCTTCTCCTCTTGGCCAATGCATAGTGAATATCGCGGAGACCTTCTCCGGCAGTATCACCTGACCAGCTCACAGAGCAGTTGCTTTTTGGCTTTTTACACTTGCATTTAAAGCTTTTACTAAGCTTACATCCTTGACCTTTCCAACCAGGGGACACGCTTGGGACAGTATAGGCTTCTTGTTTAGTAGTTCCTGAGTTGAGCTTCACCGAGTGGTAATTAATACACGAATCGCCTGCACATGCGCACCAGAAGGGATGCATGTAATGGCAGTCCTTATCCGAGTGACAGCCAATTGGACCCATCACACATTGATATGTTGGTAAGTTAGGATCGCTATTCTTGCTAAGGACAAACTGCTGGAGCACCTCCACCTTATTAGTCGTTTCTTTGAAGGTGCAGCCAAAGTTGAGATATCCTTTAAAGAACTGCTCAAGGTTAAACACTTTTGCCATTGATGGTGTGCCAACGAACCTGTAATTTAATGTTTTTAAACAAAGAGATTGAGTTGGTATACACAGCTATATAGTTATAGGCAAACACAAATGCATATAATACGATGGATCTGCCTTTTGATTTGAACTTGCTTGATCCTTTAAAAAGGATGGCTATGATCTGTTACAATGCTTTATATCAGTGGTGAAGTACCGGCTTATATGGACCAGTAACCAATAATCATGGACCATGAACCATGGACCAATCGACATGGACGAAACACTAGATATTGTCAATTTAACTTAAGTTGCCTTTTTAGTCGTGCCCAGGCCTATGGCCGGCACGAGTCTAAAAATGCAACGCGTGTTTTTTTTGGTTTCTATGTCAGAAGTTGTACTTCGGAAACTCTTCGGAAAGTCCGAAGATGTCACGAAGTACGTGAATCGCTGCAGTGAAGTGTGTTACTCTAATAAATGTTGTGAACCTCGAAATAACGTTCAGAATCGATTCTATATCAAGTTAATGGTAAATATTATACTTATTTCAATTGTTCTTTTTGTATTATTAGTAAGCTAAAATAACAGTTTTTATTTTGTAATGCTTTAAGTACAATCGTAGCTATTAGTGTAATCGCAGCTATATATTTCGTGTCATGTCTAGACACCTATGCAGAAACTATAGTTTTTTCATTTGGAAATATAAAACTAAAGCAAAAAGCTAAAAACAAAACAATTATTAGGACAGGGCTGAAATAGCTCCGGGATCGCCTGGAGTAAAACTCTTTATTTGACTTGTCCTTTACGAGACTAGTGCTTTACAAATACGAAAGGTTTGCTACAAGATGCAGTGAAGCCGACTAGAAAGACTTTCCTTAGTAGGTATGGTTTTAAGAAGGATTTTCTTACTAGACATCTGTCCATACTTAGGTCCGTGCCTTCTAGCTCAACTACAGCTACTACCTTAGACTTGGCCTTCTAACTGCCAAGTATAGTCGACTTAGTGTGAAAAAGAGCTGTCTAGGTTCGTCTATATAAAGCTAAACCGGATTTCTCATTTACATTTGGTGGCTAGATAAGGTCACTGCTCTGGTCCAAGGTTTGACCAAATCAGATGTGTTGGTTTAAGTTGTGGCTAAGAACGGGAAATATTATTGACAATCAAATGACCATGGTTCATAACTATCTGTAAGGTACCTAACGATCTATCAATTATTTTTAAGGACACAGTTATGAATTTGTCTAAAAATTAACCAACATATGGGATTGTTGTCGAAATATTACAAACACTGGAATTTTGCTTCATAACACAATAGAATATTCTGAGGAGCTAAAGCCTTCAAACATCAAAGAAAAAACTAAAAGGTCGGATATAACTCAATCATGATTATGAAAACCAGATTGGCTAACATTTTAGCCTGGGAGCCACTTGCAGTTGAGAAATTTTAGCTTAAAAGCTAAAAGAACAGTATGGTTGAGTAAAGGATGTCATTTACTCACAATTTAGATGCTGAAAAGAATTTATAATTTTTATCCGCCACTTTTTACTGTGAAGAAAATATGTTGCTTGGCTACTATTGGGGACATATAGATAAGTTTAACCAAGTTTCCAGGTCATTTCCAATTTTCATCGATTTTCATCCAAGTGCTCCTTTAAAGATATTTTTGAGAGAAACTTATTTACCACTTCTATTTTTTGAATATATCGTCGAAACATACGCCGTACGTACGTACGTACTTACCTTGTCTTAAGCAAATCCCATATAGGAACAAATTTGTACATGATAGGTGATGGGCTGCTTGATCCTTCTTGGAAAAAAGTACCGATTGTATTTTTGTCATGGTCGTTATTTGTTAATTGTGCTCGTGTTTTCGAGGTACCGCCTCTGATTACTAGCTTTTCAACTGTGGAAAGACTGCCAGCACTCTTTATTTCGTCTTTGGAAATTCCATTGCATCCTGATACACCGATATTACCATATCCGGTCAAACCGCCAAAGGAAAGGCACGCCTGGACTTTATAGGCATGTTCACTATAATGTTTGGAAGACTCTGCAAAAACATATTGCTGGATGCTGGAACCAGACAGGACTTCTTTGACCACATGAGACCCGTACTGTTTTAGAAATATCTTGTACTTATGCCACGATGGAGATAGCCAAGGCTGGTTTACTTCGTTATCCAAAGTCTCAAAGTCTTTTAGGAATTGTTTATCCAGCGGTTGTCTGTTAATGCAATCTTTTTTCAGAGAGTAGTCTTTGCTATACTCTCTCAGATTCAGCGACAAACCTGACACGTCGGTATTGCCTGAAACGATGTTGTTGGTGACTGCTGCCAGGGACGCACCAAGAGTGTATGCACCTTTCAGACTTGCGCCAATACCAAAATTGACAGAGATGGTTTTGTACATCGATTCGGTGTTGCGGTAAAATGTAAAATCTTTTTGACTACGGCCAACGTTGTTTGTAACGATGCAGTCAGATGGTAGAGAATCGAAGATAGTTGAACCTACAGCTTGTAGCTCATCGGTAAGAAGATTGAAATTTGGGATGAAAAATCCTTGAGCAAGACCACTGTATGATTTGGTGGCAGAGGGATTTGTGCCTGCAGAACCAGCACCAAAGTTGACTATCATCGATAACATTAGGGCGAATGGCATTAAGTGATGAATGAAATTCATTACAACTCGGTGTAGATCAAAACCTAATAAGCAAAAATAACATCAATATTTTTTTCGTCCATGCAAAATCATTTTAACTAATTATCATCTCAGATGATTATTATAATTTCAGAAATTTTCTTAGTCTGGTTGTAGTTCATTAAATGTGCCTTATTGGAAGGCATTGCATCATCACGTGACGACAGCCATGTTAGATGGCAGGAACAGTCCTAACAACCGTTTTACACGAAAAATAATTCAATTGTCGGAGTAAAGAGATTTTATTGTTCTGCCATGCAATATGGACTCCGGCAAGTGATGATGCAAAACCTCTGTTCAGCAAATCGAAAATATATAATGATGGCTTTAGCATATCAATCTGAAACAGAAAAGTTACATTCGACGATAATAAGCTCGAGAATCGTTCAGGTATTTCCTTCACCATTTCGCTAACAATGTGCAGTTTCCCAGAACTATCATTACGATCCTTACATTTCAAAAAATAAATATCAGTGGGAATAAAAAAGGGTTGCACAAAGTGGTCCTTATTCCACTGAATTCGAACTGGAATTTAGAGGTTGAATTTTGCGTAGGGAGGAAAAGTCGGAGAACCAGGAAAAAACCCTCGAAGCATAGGAGAGAGCCAACAAGCAACGCTGCTCACATTCAATGTTACTCTCACAGCTACGAAATATTTTTTTGGAGGGGGGGAATTTTCAAATATCAAAGTAGAATAAAATTCGCCAAGTAGATATATTTTTTAATTAAATTATATACCATAACATGTACGAGTATTTTACAAATCGAAGACATACGTACCAACCTTTTCGGGAAACAGTCAACTTTCGAGTGAATAAGCCGTGCTTCTCTCACAGTGTTAAGTACACTTTCCGGCTACGAATTATCAATGAATCAGCTCATGATTCAAGCAGTCACATTTAGAAAGATCTTTAAAAACGTTTTGATTTCTTGGTAGAACTTGATGAGGTAAATGCAATATAATCTTGCTTCTTTGTTTGGCTACATAAAGCTCTTTGATGCAGGTACTTCCCATGTACCGTGTTATAAAGGGGTATACATTACGCCAGTTCTTCATCGTGGTGAAATTTGTTTGAGTCTCGATTATTCATGCACTTTTTTTTTTGTCTCTAAAACTTTCCAAACTTATCTATAACAACAGTAGCCTGAGGACAGATTATTTTACTACTGAGGTCCGGGAAAATATAACCTTTATTTTCTGAAAAAATATATAACTACGGGATTAATTCCTATTCTTCACGGTTTTCGATTTACTTAGCTAGTTGTATTCAATAGCCCTTTATGGATATCGATTTCCTTAGGTTAGGCAATCCACAAACACTGGGAACTTGAACACCGTTGAAATACATGTTTGCAAACTGATATTTTGAAATATTAGTGGGACTACTTTGAAAAGTGTGCTGTACGGTTCTCAAGTTACCTATATCTTTTACCAGTATATACATTGTGCTTTTGTTTTCTTTCCTTTCACTGATTCTTTTACTGAAAAACTTCGCTCACATTAAAAACTTAGATTCGGCCATAAATTGATATTTTGTTGGTACGGAACAGAAGACTAGGGAGAGTTGCGGTGCAGTAAGGGTGTCTTAATATATAGGAGTTCGTTAGGAATTTGAATCAGTCTACAGTCAGTCACCGACACCTTTATTAGTTCAAATATTATATTCATTTATTCACCACGGTTTTAATTGCTTTTTTTTTATAAAGGGACCCAATTTGCAGCATTGCATGGTAGGGGTACACTTTTTCCATTTTTCTCTACAAAGTGTTTTTTTATTGTTCTTCGTGTCCGGCATGCTGCCTCATCTTCATGATTTGTTTATCTATATATTCCTATTGCATATGATAAGTAATGTTTACTGTGTATCATTATATGAGTAATCTATGGTAAATTAATAACGTGTACAAATATAGAATGCATTCGTTACTTTTATTTCATTTTGTAACTTTCTTCTTATTGGTAATACAGGCAAAGATTATTCTTTATTTTCAATGTCTTTTGCCTCTGCCAACATGGCTTCTCCTCTTGGCCAACGCATAATGAATATCGCGGAGACCATCTCCAGCAGTGTCACCTGACCAGCTCACCACCAGGTTTTTTTTTTCTTTTTTACACTTGCATTTGCCTCTGAACTTACATCCATGACCATCCCAACCAGGGGACAGTTTTGTGTAAGGATAGGCTTCTATTTTAGTAGTACCTGACTTGAGCTTCACCGGTTCGTGTTTAATACACGAATCGCCTGCACATGCACACCAGAAGGGATGCATGTAGTGGCAGTCCTTATCCGAGTGACAGCCTTCTGGACCCAGCATACATTTATATATTGGTAAGTTAGGATCGCTATCCTTGCTAAGGACAAACTGCTGGATCACCACTACGTTATTGGACGTTTTCTTGAAGGAGCAGCCAAAGTTGAGATATCCTTTAAAGAACTGCTCAAGGTTAAGCACTTTTGCCATTGATGGTGTGCCAACGAACCTGTAATTTAATGTTTTTAAACAAATAGATTGAGTTGGTATACACAGCTATATAGTTATATTACCATCTGGAATAGGCAAACATAAATACCTTTTAATTTGAGCCTCCTTGCCTTTAAAAAGGATGGCTATGTCGGTTTCATTACTTTTTATCAGTGGTAAAGTACCAGCATACATGGACAAGCTATACAAACCGCAAGTCGAAGCTATGTCATTGTTTTTTTTTTTTTTGTTTGTTTTTTTTGTGCAGAAAAATGTATTTTTCGTTGCCACTAGTTTAAGAAGAAATGTATGCTTGCTTCGCATCTCTACACATGCACGAGATTCCTGGATAGACGTCACACTAAAACCCAGTTCTTAAGGTTTTAAAACTCGGTCGTGAACCAAAACTATCAAACTTTAAATTCTAAATTAAAAATCAGGAATTTGATTATTTAAATCATTTTTTCTTCTTCGCAGAAGTGCTTTACAACATTATTGGTGTAATATACGATTGGAAGCCAGTTTAGGTGCACTTTAACTTAAGATGCTCTTCTTACAAATATAAAAACGACAAGAAAAACAAAAGAATGGAATACTCTTAACTTAAGCCATGAAACATCAAAGACAAAACTAAAAACTAAAAAGACATATTTTTAAATTTATTTTTGAGAGGCAAAAACGTATTGACCGCTTCTGATTTTTGGATATATAGTCGAAACCTACGTCGTACGTACGTACTTACTTACCTTGTCTTAAGCAAATCCCATATAGGAACAAATTTGTACATGATAGGTGATGGGCTGCTTGATCCTTCTTGGAGAAAAGTACCGATTGTATTTTTGTCACGGACGTCATTGGTTAATTGTGCTCGTGTTTTCGAGGTACCTCCTCTGATTACTAGTTTTTCAACTGTGGAAAGACTGTCAGCACTCTTTATTTCGTCTTTGGAAATTCCATTGCATCCTAATACACCGATGTTACCATACCCGGTCAAACCGCCAAAGGAAAGGCACGCTTTGACTTTATAGGCATGTTCACCATATTGTTTGGAAGACTCTGCAAAGACATATTGTTGGATGCTGGAACCAGACTTGACTTTCTTCACCACATGAGACCCGTACTTTTTTAGAAATATCTTGTACTTAATCCATGAATGACTTTGCGAAGGCTGACTTATTTTGTTGTCCAAAGTCTCAAAGTCTTTTAGGAATTGTTTATCCAGCGGTTGTTTGTTAATGCAATCTTTCTTCAGAGAAATGTCTTTGCTATACTCTCTCAGATTCAACGACAAACCTGACACTTCGGTATTGCCTGAAATGATGTTGTTGGTGACTGCTGCCAGGGAAGTACCAAGAGTGTATGGACCTTTCAGACTTGCGCCAATACCAAAATTGACAGAGACGGTTTTGTACAACGATTCGGTGTTGCTGAAATATGTAAAATCTTTCTGGCTTTGACCCAGGTTGTTTGTAACGATGCAGTCAGATGGTAGAGAATCGAAGATCGTCGTACCTACAGCTTGTAGCTCATCGGTAAGAAGATTGAAATTTGGGATGAAAAATCCTTGAGCAAGACCACCGTATGATTTGGTGGCAGGGGGATTTGTGCCTGCAGAACCAACACCGAAGTGGACTATCATCGATAACATTAGGGCGAATGGCATTAAGTGATGAATGAAATTCATTATCAACTCGGTGTAGATCAAAACCTAATAAGCAAAAAAAAAAAAAAAAAAAAAAAGAGAAAGATCAATGGTATTTTTTCGTCCATGCAAAATCATTTTGAATAATTATCATCTCAGATGATTATCATTTCAGAAATTTTCTTGGTCTGGTTGGAGTTCATTTAACGTGCCTTATTGGAGGTTTTGCACTATCAAGTGACGACAGCCATGTTAGATGGCAGGAACAGTACTAAGAATCGTTTAGGTATTTCCTTCTCCGTTTCGTTAACCATGTGCAGTTTTCCATAACTATCCATACAATCCTTACATCCGGAGAATAGAGGAAAACCCGGAGAACCAGGAGAAAAACCCTCGAACGAAGCATAGAGAGAACCAACAAGTGACACTACTCACATCCAATAATACACTCCCAGCTACGAAATATTTTTTGAAAGGGAAAGAAATTTTTAAATATCAAAGTAGAATAGAATTCGCCAAGTAGATTTTTTCTTGAAATTCAATTATATACCATAACATATACGAGTATTTAATGGAAGACATACGTACCAATCTTTTCTGGGAGCTCTAAACTTCCGAGTGAGTAAGCCGGGCTTCTTGCAGGGTATTAAGTACACTTTCTATGAATAGTTGATGAATAATTAGCTCATGATTCTAGCAGTCACATTTAGTCACATGCATGGTAGAACATGATGAGGTAAATGCAATATAATCTTGCTTCTTTGATAGGCTCCATAAATAAAGTACTTTGATACAGGTACTTCCCGATTACCGTTTTTTTGAGTCTCGATTATTCATGCACTTTTTTTTTGTCTCTAAAACTTTCCAAACTTATCTATAACAACAGTAGCCTGAGGACAGATTATTTTACTACTGAGGTCCGGGAAAATATAACCTTTATTTTCTAAAATAATATATAACTACGGGATTAATTCCTATTCTTCACGGTTTTCGATTTACTTAGCTAGTTGTATTCAATAGCCCTTTATGGATATCGATTTCCTTAGGTTAGGCAATCATCCACAAACACTGGGAACTTGAACACCGTGAAATACATGTTTGCAAACTGATATTTTGAAATATTAGTGGGACTACTTTGAAAAGTGTGCTGTACGGTTTTCAAGTTACCTATATCTTTTACCAGTATATATATTGTGCTTTTGTTTTCTTTCCTTTCACTGATTCTGATCATTGTTAATAATTTCTATTACTAAAGGAAACGAAGCTTGAGAACATTATAGTCGACTTTGCAATGCAATGGCAAAAATGAGACTGAGCTCTACGCTACATGTCAAAGAAGTTTGCTATTACACTAAAACAATATTCACCGATATTCACTTAGCCTTAGGTCAATACTTGTTAAATACATTGTAGTATTTATTTAGCAGGTTCATTGACAGACCTGTTATTCAAACAATTGTAAAATGATTTCAAGGCTCAAATTACTGTGTTCCTTCACGCTCAGTTAGTGGAACAGTGTGGCTTTCCAATATTGAAAACTGGAAACATTTTGCTGTAGTACTACTAAAAAAAATCATTGTAATTGTATAATTCATTTTTTAAATAGTATTATCTTGCTATACATCAAGACACCCCTTCTATTTTTCTCTCACTGAAAACGATATCTTTGGGTTTCATAAATTACTTGTCTTTTTATAACACACAAACTTCTGGTAAAAACAACGCTGGTAGGAAGGTTTATTTATATATTACCGAAATGATGTGGTCATTTCTGCACGTGTTCCTTGCGGGCGTGCTACCTCTAATAACTAGCTTCTCCGCAATGGAAAGACTATCAGAACTGTTTGCTTCAGAGCGTCGGAATGCAGCTCAGTTTGGTGGGCAAAACAAAAGTATATCAAACTCCTGAGAGTTAGAATCTATCATTTCCCCCTCCAAATTGAGCTGCAGTATGACATGCTACGAGCGGTCTATTAAGATTTTGACTCATGCAGTGTTTTCTCCGTTTGCAAGGTACATCATCTGCGCCATATTGGTGGTACTTAACAAAGGATTTCTCGATAACCTTCTTTTGTTAATACCACCAACATGACCTCCAAGTCAAGTCATGGTGTTTTGACTCTCTTGGAAATGGTTGCAAACCATCCGTTTTCTTGCTTAAAATATCTTTTGGATGACTTTTCAACAACATATTGATTGATGCTGAAAGGATATGATAACTAAATCGAACATCAGTGAGACAGGGATTTCAACAAGGGGAAAATAACTATACACATATGTAATGCATGCAAAGATTTTATTTTATTTTTGTAACTTTGATACTGTTTTTATTTTTGACCTTTTAGCATAGTGTAGCTAGACTTTGATTATCCTTTCATTTCGATGTCGTTTTCCTCTTCCAACATTGCTTCTCCCCTTGGCCAACGCATAGTGAACATCGCGAAGACCTTCTCCGGCAGTATCACCTGACCAGCTCACCTTCAAGCTTGTATTTTTGTTTTTACACTTGCATTTAAAGAATTTCAGCTTACATCCTTGACCTTTCCAACCAGGGGACGATATTGTGTTAGCATAGGCTTCTTGTTTAGTAGTTCCTGAGTTGAGTGTCACCGGCTTGTACTTAATACACGAATCGCCTGCACATGCGCACCAGAAGGGATGCTTGTAATGGCAGTCCTTATCCGTGTTACACCCTGATCGACTCAGCACACATTGATATGTTGGTAAGTTAGGGTCACTATTGTTGCTAAGGACAAACTGCTGGAGAACTATGTTATTGGACGTTTCTTTGTAGCTGCAGCCAAAGTTGCGAAACCCTTTAAAGTACTGCTCAAGGTTAAGCACTTTTGCCATTGATGGTTTGCCAACGAACCTGTAAGTTAATTTTTTTTACAAATATCATATTACCATATGGAAGGCAAACGGAAATCATTGATACAATAATTTGCCTTTTCATTTCAAAGAGAAATATGGTTATGACCCGGGACATTACTTTTTTAGCAGTGCATTTGTATGGTCCGCTGTAAATGTACATGCAATATGATGACAAACCAACAAAACATTACCGCTGCATTACCACCCATAAGACCTAAAATATCGATTTTACCTTGTCTTAAGAATATCCCATATAGCAACAAAGTTGTACATGATAGGTGATGGGTTGGTTGATCCTTCTTGGAGAAAGCTACCGATTGTATTTTTGTCACGGACGTCAAAGGTTAATTGTGCTCGTGTTTTTGAGGTACCGCCTCTGATTACTAGCTTTTCCACTGTTGAAAGACTGTCAGCACTGTTTTTTTCGTTTTTGGAAATTCCAGCGCAAGGTTCATCTCCGCCGCCTTTCGTACCATTTCCAGTCGTAACATTACCTAAGGAAAGGCACGCTTTGACTTCATATTCACGCTTGGTATATTGTTTGGAAGACTCTGCAAAAACGTATTGTTGGATGCTGGAACCAGACAGGACTTTCTTCACCACATGAGACCCGTACGTTTTTAGAAATATATCGTACTTCTGCCACGATCGAGCAGACGAAGGGTGGTTTACTTCGTTGTCCAAAGCCTGAAAGTCTTCTAGTAATTTTTTAACCAGCGGTTGCTTGTTAATGCAATCTTTCTTCAGAGAGTAGTCTTTGCTATACTCTCTCAGATTTAGGGACAAACCTGACACGTTATTATTGCCTGAAACAATGTTGTTGGTGACAGCTGCCAGGGACGCACCAAGAGTGTATGCACCTTTGAGACTTGCGCCAATACCAAAATTGACAGAGACGGTTTTGTACAACGATGCGGTGTTGCTGAAATATGTATAATCTTTTTGACTACGGCCAACGTTGTTTGTAACGATGCAGTCAGATGGTAGAGAATCGAAGATCGTCGTACCTACATCTTGCAGCTCATCAGTTAGAAGATTTTTACTGGGGATGAAAAATCCTTGAGCAAGACCACCGTATGATTTGGTGGCAGGGGGATTTGTGCCTGCAGAACCAGCACCAAAGTGGACTATCATCGAAAACAACAGGGCCAGTGGCAACAAGTGATGCTTGATCGAATGGTAATCCATAATTAACTCAGTTTAGAACGAAAACCTCATAAGGAAAAATAACAAGATAATGTCAGTCCTTAACTCCTATATAAACTTAGAATTGGTCATCGGCACTCTGCTTTAGGAAATGAACTTAGCCATGAAAAGTGGGGAAAAGAATTTTGAAAATCAAGCGCTGCAACAAGCGCTGCTGAATTTTAGTATTAGATAAACAATTTCCTTGATCCGCGTAAAGAAAGTTATCCTTTATATTGATGGATCAGGGAGGTGGGAGGGAAAAAAGTAGAATCATAGTTTCTTTAAAAAACATCTCGAAAGACGGGTACTGAAGTAACGCAGAGAAAAACTTACCAACCTTTCCTGGTGCCTGTTGACTTCTGAGTGAACCAAGACGCCCTTCTCGCTGGGTATTAAGCTTACTTGTAATGAATTATGAAAAGAATTAGCTCATAAATCAAACAGTCCCATTGGGAAGATAGTCATCTTGGTAGAGTGACTCGTGAGGTAATTGCAAATAAAAAATCAGTGATTCAAACGATGCAGGTAATTCCAATGCCATGATGTAAAACAGTATACATTACGATCATAGACTTAGTTATAAAGTTACTCGATTTTGATTTTTTCGAATGCATTCTTCTATTTTTCATAAAATAATCTTCGTATACAAGCAATGTAGTTGTTCAAAAATTCTTAATTAAGTAAATTACGACTTAAAAGTGTAGAGGTAATAAAGTTCAACGAAAAAGTTGTAACCTAATTATTTGAAAATGTTTACTGCACCGTTCACAGTTTTCAATTTCAGTACTTACCTGTTTCTAATAAGGTAACCCTACTAATGGGTGATAAAGGTAGATTTTCCGAGTTTTAATTTACTAACATTAGTAAATTGAACACCGTGAATTACAAAGACATGCTTGAGTTAACTCTTATCCATCGTCGGATTGCTTTCGAAACATGATTCCTTTATTCACGGTTTTCAGGTTTCCACATGTATCTTCATTTATTTTTTTTACTTCTTCATAAACTACCGCAGCCCAAGCAGAGAAACGTGGAAGGGGTTTGGCTCTTGACGCCAATTCAGTATTGTATGTTATATAATAGCAAAAACAGAAGCCTTAAAATAATTGAGGAGGAAGTGCTACCTTTGTAACCACATCTTTATCAGCTCCATGTTTATAAGCCCCTAGTTTATCAGTTCAATGAATTATGCCAAATGTATGACTGTCATCCTCTATTGATCAGTTTATCTTATTCATTTATGATTATTTTTTAAAAAGGCTATGATCAAAAGAGGTAGAAGCACTCTTTTGCCCTTCTCCGCTCTCCCCTTAAAAGCCGGACTTCACGGTACCTGTCGAAACATTATAGGATGGAAATTAGATCCTGTTTTTGCCTTTAAACAATGAAGTAAATAGCTTATAGAAATCTTTATTCACAAGTCGCCAAAAACAATGAAATGCTGTAGATTTCTAGAACTTGTGTTGTTTTTTCTTTAGTAGCTTCTTTCGTGTTTTCTTTTCAAAAATCTTAGGTTTGGACTGGACACAGCTTCTCGTAGCATAATCTGGGGAAAAGTGCACCATTCTCAGTTTATTCTTCGATCAGTAAATGACTGAGTGAATAGCACTTGTACTGTTATTTCCTGAGAGGGAGGGGATCGGGATATATATTAGTTTTATTGATCATGATGAGCTATACCTCATTGACCACATCTTACAGATGCCCATATGCCAAAACCTTCTCGTACGTACATGTGTGCTTATATATAATTTTTTCCCGAATGAATATTTTTGATAGGGAACTAAGAATCTATAGCTCATATCTCACATAAATTTCCTTAGACATTGAGGTTTACCTGCCGGTGGATTAAGTGCATGGCAAAGAACAATAGGGTGTACTCTTAAGTTTGACTAAAAATGAACAATACGACAAATAAGGCTTATAAGCTTACTTTAATTCTTATCATTTCAACTCATTCTTGATTTTATTGGTTTTGACTCAGCAATATTCATACATAGTAGATTTTCTAATATTATTTAATAATATTATTTTTTGCCACATCTCTGCTTCAAGGCGCGAACGTAGTTTCTTTCCTCGACTATCATTGAATGAAGATCACGAACACTGTCATTGATTTCACCTGTCCAGGCCTCCTGCCAAGTTTTGTTGGGTTTGGTACACCAGCAGGATAGACCCCTAAGGTTACAACCGTGCCACCCCCAACCAGGAGACGTACTTGTGTAGGCATACGCTTCTTTTCTAGTCTTGCCGGCATTGAGCTTTACATCTTTATATCGTATACATGATGGACCCCCGCATGCGCACCAAAAAGCATCCTTGTAATGACAGTCATCGTGGACATGGCAACCACTTGGACCCAGCATGCATTTGTATGTTGGTGCATCGGGATCACTGTTCTCACCGAGGACAAACTTCTGGATCTCTTTGCCATTGGAGGTTTTTTCGTATGAGCAGCCAAAGTTGAGATACCCTTTAAAGTACTGTTCAAGGTTAAGCACTTTTGCCATTTCTGGTGTGCCAATGTACCTGTGAAATAAATGGAAAAAATGGTAGAAAAATGAGGGATGATCTCAAATGCTGATGGAAATTAACATCTTTTCTCGAGTAAAAACTGCGTTTGTACTAAAAACTTATCTATAAACCTCGAATATACTATTTTCATTACTAAACTTATTCTAAAGTATCTGTAAAGGCAACAAAATACGTCATTAAAAAAACAATTGAAAATAAGGAATGCAAAAGGATATGGGAATATTTTAACGAGTTCGTATATACGTTATCGCTGGTTGAAAAATATGAGTTTATTTCAAACGCAAAGCAACCTTTTTTAACTGCTCAACAAAACCTTATTACTAATCAAATATTTTTAATTTCAAACATAAATCGAAACTCGGACGTTTAGCTACCATGCCAAACATATTTGTGGGAAGTGGAGAAAAGTAAATCATAATGTTTAATACTTTAATGTAATTATGATAAACTGTTGATACAAATACCTTAATTGAAGTAATTCCCATATTGACACAAATTTGTAAGTAATAGGAGATGGATGTTCTTTTCCCTCTTCCAAGAACTTAGTGATTAATTCTTCTTTTGGACCATGAACTAGTTGAGCTCTGGTGCTGCTTTGCCCGCCTCTGATTACCAACTTTTTCACCATGGAAAAAGCAGATGATTGTTGTGCTTCCTCTTTGGTGACACCAGAACATGCTGATACACCAAGTTTACCTGCATTAGTCATGCCACCCAAAGAAACACATGCCTTGACTGTGAAGTCATGCTGGGTATATTTTTCTGATGACTTTGCGAACACATACTGGTTGATGCTTGATCCAGACATGACTTTGCTGACGACATGAGAGCCATACTTTTTAAAAAATACCATGTACTTTCTCCAAGATCGCGATAACCAGGGTTGCTTTATTTCCTTATCCAGACCTTCAAAGTCTTTTAGGAGTTGTTGATTCAGCTTCTGTGTGTTGATGCAGGAACGTTTCAGAACATATTCTTTGGTGTATGCCTTGATGTTAATCGAGGTCCCTGAAACTTCAGAATTGCCTGCAACGATGTTATTAGTAACAGCCGATACTGAAGCACCTAGAGTATATGCACCCTGCAGACTTGCACTTATTTTAGAGTTGGTAGATACGGCCTGGTACACAGATTCAGTGTTGCTAAAGTAATTATCGTACCTTTGAGTGCGACCAACATTATTCGTTAAAATACATTTGTCTGGAAGAGAAGCAAAAATGTTTGCACCTGAAGCATGTAGTTCGTCCGTCAGGAGATTCAGCTTTGGAACGAAAAATCCCTGGCCAATGGCACCGTGGGAATTAGTTGATGAGCTACCATAGCTTTTGGCGGTAATTATGCCAAAGGTTAAAAGAAGAAGCATGTAGCCCGGATAAATACAGCGTGACATTGCTTTTTCCCAAGACTGCAAATAAGATAAGATAATATACAAATTTATAGACTGAAAATGCATGTAACAATGAATCATCTATTCTTATTTTAAGAAACGAGGTCTTGTTTGGCATTGATTTGTATCATGTTTTTGGCTCTTTGTGGCTGAGTTTCATCTTAGAGCGGTTTTAACGAAAACACTCCTGAAAGAGAAAGAAGGGCCTGACAAATGCATGGGAGCCAACTCACCGAGTCAAACAAGACAGTTATCTGATGACTTTTTGTTCAGTTGATCACTGAAAAGAAGTTCTAAGAAGAGATATTTAATCATAAATAGAGAGCTGAATTGACTGACCTTTTCAACTGCTGTGAGATCTCAGAATGAGTTAAGGAAGGGTTTGAAGAAGTTTAAGAATAGCTCTAAAACTTAATATGTGAGACCGTAGCACTTAGAAGTTTTCGAGGTTTTTTTTTTATGAAATTCGAGGTTTGTTTCTTTATGAAAAAAAAAAAAAAAAAAAAAAAAAACCCACTCCATGTCACAAAGGAAGTTCAATCATTGAATTTTTTGTTGTTGGGCTTGCACTGTTTTCAATTTACTTTTTTTCTTTATTTTTTATTTAATCGATTTGCCAAAGGTAGGTGATAACACAATAGAACATTAAGTCCCCTACAAGGCGTATCACCCTTACCCAACCCATGTAAAATATACTAACTATCCCCCAAAGAAACCCTTAAGAAAAATATAACTAATATGAATAACGAAATGTAAAAGAAAAAATTGCGAAGATTGTAATAACCTACTTACCTGATAACCCATTAATGGGTCATAAAGATTGATTTTCTGGGGTTTGATTTACAAGCATTAGTAAATTGAACACCGTGAAATTGAACACATTAAAGATTTAAGCTTGAGCTAAGTAACTTTTATCCCTGGTTAGATTGCTTCTGAAACATGATTACTTTATTCACGGTTTACAGGTTTCAACTTGTGTCTTCATCTTTTATGCTTCATAAACTAACGCAGCCCAAGCAGGGAACGTCGGCGAGCATTGGCTTTAGATTTTATTACTAATATTATTTATAATATAGCAAAAACAGATGTTGTATGGTGAAAAAAGGCTATGACCAAAAGTGGTAGAAGCACTCTTTTGTCCTTCTCCACTCCTAATAAATTCCGGACTTTGCGGCACCTGTCGAAACATTATTAGGGTAAAAATTAGATCCTCTTTTTGCCTTTTAGCAAGGGACGAAATGCATTATAGGGCTGCTTCCTTCACAATTCACCAAAAACAATGAATTAAGTTTCCACCTTACTTGTGTCGTTTTTTCTTTGGTTGTTCTTTTGTGATATATTTTTCAAAAATATATTGAACAATTTCTTTCTTGGGAGGTAAATGAACATGCGAATAGCGCAAATACAGCTAATATTTATTTTAACTAGCGTAACTAGCATATCTTGAATAATTTGCGGAAACACAGTAATTGGCGAAAGCTGTTGTGGCGTCCCTGCCATGAATTTTAAACATAATTTTCAGTAATCCAACTGCATAGACCCTTTTAGCTTCTTTCGCATATTCTTTAAATGGCGAAGATAAATAAATAAATAAATATTTCTTAAGAGGAAGAGTAAGAGATGGTGCTAGTTCTGTTGATAAGTATAACGAACTATGAGTTGATAGTAATTTGTGACCCAAGTATATTCTGAGATGGACAACTTAGGGCTCTGCTTTGCATTAGCATAGGATGCCTCGGATATTGACCTTTTACTTTTTCTAAATAAGCGGTGGAAAATAACAAATTGGTATACACTTAATTCTATCAGTGACAAATATGCTGATACATATAATTTTTAATTTCTTTATTTGCTTTTAAAAAGGCTGATTTGGTGTTTCTATTGAACATTTTCGACCGAAGGTCATGACCATAATTTGCTATTCATTTTAACTTATTTTATTTTATTTTATTTTTTTCTTTAATATAACTCAGATGAAATGTCCATTCATAGAAGAATGTCCAATCATATTCTTTGGTACATTTCTACTTTAAAGCGTGAAGCTAGCTTTTTCTTCGTCCTTCACTGAATGAAGATCTCGAACACTGAAACTTTTTTCACCAGCCCAAGCCTCATGCCAAGTGCTGCTGGGTTCGGTACACCAGCAGGTTAGACCACTTAGTCTGCACCCATGCCACCCCCAACCAGGATATAAACTTGTGTAGGCATATGCTTCTTTTCTAGTTGAGCCGGAATTGAGCTTTACATCTTTATGTCGTACACATGATGGACCTGCGCATGCGCACCAAAAAGCATCCTTGTAATGACAGTCATTGTCGACATGGCAACCACTTGGACCCAGCATACATTTGTATGTTGGTGCATCGGGATTACTGTTCTCACTGAGGATAAACTTCTGGATTTCTTTGCCATTGGAGGTTTTTTCGTATGAGCAGCCAAAGTTGAGATACCCTTTAAAGTACTGTTCAAGGTTAAGTACTTTTGCCATTGATGGTTTGCCAACGTACCTGCGAAATCAATAAAAATCGAAGAAGAAAAATACTGAGAAAAATAAGGGATAATTTAATAACAAAAGGAGATGAAAAGTAATATATATTTTCTCAAGAAAAAAGCTGCTGCCTGCATACGCCTGCATTAAAAATGTATCTATAAACCCCAAATCATTTTTTTATTATCCTGAAAGGCAACAAAAGAAATAAGTAATAAAATAGTTGATGTGAAAAATTTCCTTGAAGAAACAAAAACTTGAGAAAGGCGAATCATATTGTATTACATTTGAAAATCACTTTGTTGTGTCCAACTATCATGTTATGTTGAATAGCCCATTTCACAGTTCCTTGCGCTATCTTGAAAAGTAGCCCTGCCTTTGCATCGAAGCGAGACAAACGGTGAGCTTGCAATGATAGAGACCTTTTTTAACACCTTGGACAATTACTCCCATTTCTCTTTCATTGCGAGCTCGCCGTTCGTCTTAGTTCGTTGCAAAGGCATGGCTACCTTTCAAGATGGCGCAGGGAACTGCGAAAGTGACTACTAAAATACGTTTCTCTGGACGTTGAAAAATAATGTAACATATTTATAAATAATATCCCAACGTTTCGTTCAGTCTCCCCTATCGATCCTCATCATGCAAGGGAAAAATGACAAATGTTGTCAATGAACAGCATACTAATACATAACGTATTACAGTTTGTTATAATTGTAAATATACTGTTAATACAAATACCTTAACTGAAGTAAATCCCATATTGACACAAATTTGTAAGTAATAGGAGATGGATGTTCTTCCCCCTCTACCAAGAACTTAGTGATTAATTCTTCTTTTGGACCATGAACTAGTTGAGCTCTGGTGCTGCTTTGCCCGCCTCTGATTACCAACTTTTTCACCATGGAAAAAGCAGATGATTGTTGTGCTTCCTCTTTGGTGACACCAGAACATGCTGATACACCAAGTTTACCTGCACTAGTCATGCCACCCAAAGAAACACATGCCTTGACTGTGAAGTCATGCTGGGTATATTTTTCTGATGACTTTGCGAACACATACTGGTTGATGCTTGATCCAGACATGACTTTGCTGACGACATGAGAGCCATACTTTTTAAAAAATACCATGTACTTTATCCAAGATTGCGATAACCAGGGTTGCTTTATTTCCTTATCCAGGCCTTCAAAGTCGTTTAGAAATTGTTGATTCAGCTTCTGTGTGTTGATGCAGGAACGTTTCAGAACATATTCTTTGGTGTATGCCTTGATGTTAATCGAGGTCCCTGAAACTTCAGAATTGCCTGCAACGATGTTATTAGTAACAGCCGATACTGAAGCACCCATAGTATATGCACCCTTCAGACTTGCACTTATTTCAGTATTGGTAGATACGGCCTGGTACACAGATTCAGTGTTGGTATAGTAATTTTCGTACCTTTGAGTGCGACCAACATTATGTGCCAGAATACATTCGTCTGGAAGAGAAGCAAAGATCTTTGCACCTGAAGCATGTAGTTCGTCCGTCAGGAGATTCAGCTTTGGAACGAAAAATCCCTGGCCAATGGCACCGTGGGAGTTTGTTGTTGAACTACCGCAGCTTATGGTCACTATTCCAATGGCTAAAAAAAGCAGCATGTTGCACGGATACATGAAGCGTGGCATTTTTTCACCCAAGACTGCAAACATAACATGGAAAATTTCAACATAAATATGGATGTTTAAACCACTATGAAGGTCATCATTATTCAGTAAACATGTTCAACTGAAAATCGGGTTTAAAGTTATTCGACATAAATCAAAATCAAAATATTAAAATAAAACTAAAATTAAAATACATTTTGACCAAGATAAAAGAATATTTTCAAAACGTTTTCCAAACCGAAAAGAAACCCAGCACTAACAAATTGGAATAAAAAGAAATAGAGAAAAGCACTAAAACAGTACACTTTGGTTGATCACTGAAAAGAAGTTACAGGAAAAGTACCCTGCATGGATACTATTATGAATATCGTTATCCAAAAACAGAGTGAAACCGATATTTTCAAAGGGATTCCAGAATGCTAAAGAAAGGCTTTGGAAAACTGTTTAAGAGTGGCTGTAAAAACTAATGTGCCTGATCATTTATTCGTTAGTAAAATAATCTGTTCAAAACAATCTCTTTAAACTTAATTGATATCCAGCAGCAAAGCTCTAGCTATTGTTTGTTAACAACTTATTTTAAAAGTATTAATAACCATTAGAGGCATTACATTTTATAAAATTGATCTATCCGAGGAAATATTCATTGCAACTCGCACGTCCATGAAAATATCGCTTTGCTCCCAAACAATTGAAAAAAGAGATATAAAATTCAGACCGAAAGTATTAAAGATAGATAAAATTTTAATATAACATCAAAAGCATGTTAACTTTTCGTTATAAAGCATAGAAAGAATAAACGAAGGTAAAATTAGAAAATTAAAGTAGCTGAAAACATACCTTGATATTGAAGTTGTGCTTGCAGAAGGCTTATGGTCTGATGTGAAATTAAATCGTAATTCAAGTATGAGAGAACCTGTGATTAAACAATGATAAAAAAAGTTGTCGCTAGATCAAGATCTAGAGAGGGCGAAAGGGTTTTCCGATCCCTGGGGGCATGGCTGCCATAGAAGAAGACCATCCCCTCATTCTGCATTTTAAATCCAATATGGACATAGTGATCATGAGTCCAGCTTGCTACAATCTGAATTCTAGCACATGTATTGACCATCCCCTAGACCTTTGTCAACGAATAACGTAGCTTTTCATTTGTAAATACCCTTACGCTCTATAACTCTGTATGCTGTGATGGCCCAATATCTAACTTGTTGTAACCAAGAAAAACAGTTAGAGAACTTGTGAATGATTGTACCACGATAAAAAAAAACTTTGTCGCGCCATGGTTTATTAATAATACGCCGGGTAGTTTCTAGAAGAAAACCATCCTCATTTTGCATTTCAAATTCAATATGTACTTTAATTTGTGATCATGAGTCCAGCTTGCTACAATCTGAATTCTAGCACATGTATTGATCATCCCCTAGACCTTTGTCAACGAATAACGTAGCTTTTCATTTGTAAATACCCTTACGCTCTATAACTCTGTATGCTGTGATGGCCCAATATTTAACTTGTTGTAACCAAGGAAAACGGTTAGAGAACTTGTGAATGATTGTACCACAGTAAAAAAAAAAAAAACGTTGTCGCGCCATCGTTCGTTAAGAATACGGTAGTTTCTAGAAGAAGGTGCGAAAGGGTGTACTGATCACTGAGGCCATAGGTGGCAAAGAATTAAGAAGACCATTTTGCATTTCAAATTCAATATGAACTTTGTGAGTCCAGCTTGCTTCATTCTTAATTCTAGTACATGTTTTGATCCCCAAGACGTTTGTAAAAAAATATAACGTAGCTTTTCATTGTAAATACCTTTGCGCTCTATAATTCTGTATGCTGTGAGGGCCCGATATTTAACTGATTGTAACCAAGAAAATCCGTTAGAGATAGCCAGTATGTATGTGGACCATCATCTACCTGGTGGGGGGATGGGTTAATTTGTAGTTTTGGATAAAGGGCAAGAGATGAGAGATGGCCAGTATGTGTGTCGACCATCATCTACCTGGGGGAGAGGGGTTATTGTGTGTTGTGTTGGGCAAGGCTGGACAGGTGAGAGATGGTCAGTGTGTGTATCAACCATTATCTACTTGGTGGGGGGGGGGGGGGGGAGAGGGGTTTGTTTGTAGTGTTGGATAAAGAGAAAGAGATGAGAGTTGGTCAGTGTGAGTGTCAACCATCATCTACCTGGTGGGGGTGAGGAGGGCTGTTTGTAGTGTTTGATTAATGAAAGGATCCGAGATGAGAGATGGTCAGTGTGTGTGTCAACTATCATCTACCTGGTGGGGGTGAGGCGGGTTTGTTTGTAGTGTTGGATAAAGAGAAAAAGGTGAGAGATGGTCAGTGTGTGTGTCATCCATCATCTCCCTGGTGGGGGTGAGGGGGTTTATTTGTATTGTTGGATAAAGGACAAGAGGTGAGAGATTGTCAGTGTGTGTGTCAACCATCATCTCCCTGGTGGGGGTGACAGGGGTTCGTTCGTAGTGTTGGATAAAGAGAAAGAGGTGAGAGATGGTCAGTGTGTGTGTCAACCATCATCTCCCTGGTGGGGGTGACAGGGGTTTGTTTGTAGTGTTGGATAAAGGACAAGAGGTGAGAGATGGTCAGTGTGAGTGTCAACCATCATCTCCCTGGTGGGGGTGACAGGGGTTAGTTTGTAGTGTTGGATAAAGAGAAAGAGGTGAGAGATGGTCAGTGTGTGTGTCAACCATCATCTCCCTGGTGGGGGTGACAGGGGTTAGTTTGTAGTGTTGGATAAAGAGAAAGAGGTGAGAGATGGTCAGTGTGAGTGTCAACCATCATCTACCTGGTGGGAGTGAGGAGGGCTGTTTGTAGTGTTTGATTAATGAAAGGATCCGAGATGAGAGATGGTCAGTGTGTGTGTCAACTATCATCTACCTGGTGGGGGTGAGGGTTTTTTTTTTGTAGTGTTGGATAAAGGACAAGAGGTGAGAGATGGTCAGTGTGTGTGTCAACCATCATCTCCCTGGTGGGGGTGACAGGGGTTAGTTTGTAGTGTTGGATAAAGGGCAAGAGATGAGAGATGGCCAGTATGTGTGTCGAACTTCATCTACCTGGGGGAAAGGGGTTATTGTGTGTTGTGTTGGGCAAGGCTGGACAGGTGAGAGATGGTAAGTGTGTGTATCAACCATCATCTACTTGGTGGGGGGGGAGAGGGGTTTGTTTGTAGTGTTGGATAAAGGGGCAAGAGATGAGAGATGGTTAGTACTGTTTGTGTCAACCATCATCTACCTTGTGGGGGCGAGGGGGTTTGTTTGTAGTGTTGGATAAAGAGAAAGAGATAAGAGTTGGTCAGTTGTGTGTCAACCATCATGTACCTGGGGAGGTGGCGGGGGGGTGAGGGGGTTTGTTTGTAGTGTTGGATAAAGGACAGGAGATGAGAGATGGTCAGTGTCAGTGTCAACCATCATCTACCTGGTGGGGGTGAGGAGGGCTGTTTGTAGTGTTTGATTAATGAAAGGATCCGAGATGAGAGATGGTCAGTGTGTGTGTCAACTATCATCTACCTGGTGGGGGTGAGGCGGGTTTGTTTGTAGTGTTGGATAAAGAGAAAGAGGTGAGAGATGGTCAGTGTGTGTGTCATCCATCATCTCTCTGGTGGGTAACTATCGATCAAAACCATAGTGTATAGTCCATGTTTTTTTTTTGTTGTACGTGTTCGAGCGCCGCCGCACCTGGTGTCGCGCCTTGCTTCGAGGATTTTTGTTCAGGACGAGGTTCTCCTGTTTTTTTGTTGTTTTTTTTCCTCCGCAATAATCAATTTTTAAATTCAATTTGGAATTACCTTTGAATTACCTCAATCTCATTTATTTATATTAAATTTATTTTTATTTTATTTTTTAATTCACTTTTCAATTTCTCGTACTTTCAAAATACCTCTACAACAAAGGCTGGTTTGGCATAAAACCTTACCAAATAAGGTATGCACGAGATTCGCAAGTCAGCATGACTTCTCACTTTTCTTTGAAAAACTAGTAAACCAATCACAGCACATCATTCCACGTGCATCCATCACAAGTTCCATAATGCCACCATTTGATTGGACGAATTGGTGTGATTGATATAATGTAATCAAGAGTTCTACCTTCGCCTGCTTTCAGATTCATTCACAGAAGGAGCTCAGATGGAACAGTTTGACTCGAACGAATAATGGTAAGCTTAAAAAGAAATCTTTTCATTTCAGAACATTTATGAACTTTCTTGTAAATAATATGCTCGAAAAGTAAAAGAATTAGAACGAAAATGCTATGATTTTACTCTAGATATTTCAACAAATAGTCAACTCAATAGTGTAGTGATTGATATCACGTAATTAAAAACTTTGCCTGCTTTCAGTTCCATTCCGGCACAGAAGGAGCTCCGATGGAATAGTTGGACTTGGACGAATATAATGGTAAGCTTAAAGGAAAATATTGTCATTTCAAAACATTTTTGAACTAGATATTTTGCTAGAAAAGTAAAAGAATTAGAGAAAAATTGCATGATTTTACTCTAGTTATTTCAATTTTTTATTGTGATGCCAATTCATGAACGAAACAACATGGCCAAAATTCTTGCTCCCTCGACTCGCTTTTCGCTTGTAGTTGGATGTATCTAAAGCACTTTTATCGTAGGTTCTCGAAAAGAAATTCCATTAAATATTCTTAGGAGACGTAGAATTTGTGCTTAGTCAACTAGACGAGAGAAGGATTTAAGATACTCTAGTAAATTTGTTTTATAAACTGCACATTCGAAGATATGTGTTATTTTGCCGTTCGTATAAATTAAATTATGAGTTGTCTAAGACTGAGAAATATGGTCTAACTTTTAATGTTATTTCCAATTTGTTTTGGCCGTTTAAACAGACGTGTAAGACAACTTTCCCGTGGTTTTATAACCACGTTTTTCTTACTCGTTCATTAAAGTCTGAAGATGGACGGTGGAGTGACCGTCCGAAATATCATCCATCGATAATTTCTAAACGTCTCGTTATAATTGTTTTATTATATTTCTTACATTTTATCTTCCTTTCCAGGTACATGGCCTCGAGCAAGATCCAAAACTTGAAGATGTCGCTATATGGTCAACTCAGAGTAAATTGTGTTGGCAAATGATTCTTGAGCAAGTTCTTAAAATGATTTCCCAAAAACTATTTCATGGCTGGTAATTTTGAATTTACGTTTCGCTTCACTTGCTCGGGGCATCTGTGCCTTATATTTAGAGAGGGGTTGTTGGCCGTTCCTAAATCAAATATGGAACACTAAAAACATTTCTTTGACCTGCAGTAATCATTTCTAAAACATTTTGCTCACACATTTTGGCTTTACGTCTGATTATTGCAAGTCATCAAATCAAAATTACTTAGAACTAGGTTAAGGCTTAGTAGGGCTTTGCGTACACGAAGCCCTAAGAGATGTATAAGTGAAGCTACCACTCATAATTCTAGGTGGGGTTGTTTAGTGGTTTTTCACTGGCATTGCCAGGGTCAATTGGCCAATCTTAGGTTAGCTTTTCAATTAGGCAACGTTGGACATCGCTGCAGCTGGAGACGATCTGGATCAACGAATCTACTTTCCATTTTCTCAAATGCGTCTGTGTTTTGAACTAGATAGCTGGAGGATTTGTTATTGTTCCTTATGCAGTGCTGGTCGGTTTACCCACATTCCCCAACACACACAAACTTAAACTGCGCTTAGCTAGTTCGGTCTTTCGGTTCTTAGGTTCTTAGCGCCGGCCAGTATTATGTGACACGGGTAACGGCTACTTTTTCTCTCCATGAAAGCGAGGGGGAAAGTGACTGGTTGCTTGGTTACCTGCAACAATTACTTTGGCGCAGTCAAGGTTTGACCAAGGTCTTGTTTTTTGGTTCCCTTCTGTCGGCTCTGTAGTCACGAACGGAAAAGGGGAAGCGGAGCAGGCAAAAGGGAGCTGGAAACTAGTCTTGGATTATGAAAAAGAAAATGTACCATTCTCGCGGGATCTAAATTTGAGAATGGCATTTCGTTTACCAGACGGTTGAAATCTGAAAATGTGGCATTTATTTTTTCTTCATTTTTCGGAACAACAAACCTTGGCTATACATGTGTCATTGAATAACAGTCCTCCAGATCTTAGTACTAATCTCGTTCACCGAATGTCACGACAGTATCCTTTAATCTATATAAATAGTTCGATTTCGATTTTATTTTTTTTCTGTGGTATGTCGTGGCATTCAGCTTACCTTTCAGTTCTACCAAGAACAACCAAACTTGGTTGCATTCCACGATAGCTTTTATAATCAGTGGTAGCTTCTTAGCCTAGAATTTTCTAGAATTTTCTATTATTATCATTATTTATTATTTATTATTTATTGTTGTCTTTCAATGTTTGAATCAACCTTAATGTTGATACAAATATTGATAATTGTTCACAGTAAATGTGTTCAATTCTCTCCCGATGTTTTGTTCTCAAAACACGGGGCTCAAAAGATTGTTGTTCTTGAACAACAATCGCAAACATAGAATTTATCTAAGGTATATTTCGCATAGGCTTCTTTTATTTCGGCCCGGTTTTCGACGCATTTCGATTTCTGTAGGTTTCACTAAGTTATGACAATACATAATTATTGAACTTGGTTTTTGATATTTAATTTAATACTTTAAGAATATTTTTTTCAGGGAATAGTAGGGTTGTGTTTAGTATGCGAATGAGTGAGTGTGCAATTTATAGTTTCAAACTATGTTCTCAACTATATAATACAGCGAGGTTTCGATATATCATAGTTCACACATATGTATAGCTAAGATTTTCTTATCATATTAGCTACTGCATAGTTCTTTTTTTCATTTTCTACGGATAATTATAAGTAATATTTAATTCATTTAATAACAAGTTGCTCTCTTTATTGTTAGATTAGAAACTACTGATTGTACAGGTTAATTTTTCATTGTTGTAAAAATAAAGTTACACTAATAAAGTCATGGTTTATTTAATATTTACAATTAACAGTTATATCAATAAAGTTTCATCCTATGTTGTATGGTTGTGGGTTTTTTGGGTCCTTGGATATTCCCGAGCCGGTGGTTGTAAGTACTGTATCGTAGGTTTTCTGACCTATGGGTACTCTTAAATGAGCTGGTGGCACAGCTCGCTTACTTCTGTTGAAATCTCGTGGAATATCCATCCTTTTTCTCGATTCAATTTCGGCTATTTTTGATACTTACTCTTACATTAAAAAGGTATTTTTCTCGAGTTGTACATGGCTCGTACTTTTAACAAAACGTAACTGACTGCTATTTTGTTTCAGGTATACTAAATTTCATATTTCTTTTTTCCTTTTCAGTGGATACTAACATTTTTCTTTTCTCCCTCCAGATGACAAAATCCGCGTTTATTAAGCTACGCATGCGCATAATATTATTAATTTTTGGCGCAAAATATGGCTTCAAATCTCTTTCTTGCAGAAACAAATAAGGTTTTTGATTGTAAACCACCGTTGTCACAAAAAGTCTTAGTATTTTTTGGTTAGTTAGATTCTTGTATAGTTTAGTAACTTACTTGTATTGTTAGAACATTTACTTCAAATAAAATCATCCATCACTCCTGTGTTTGCTTTTGTTTACGTATGTTTTCAGAGCCTTTTTTCTAACATTTCTTCTCATAGGTTTACTAACTTTGACTTCCATTCTGTTACAGGTATTTACTAATTTTTGTTTCTGTTTTCTCGCTACAGACCTCGAGTCCTATATACCGGTTTCCATGGCTGTACTATATAACCATTCCTTTTTCAATTGGCTGTCAACTCTTTGCAGGAGTTCACTCAGTTTGGATCAACAAAACAACATTGAATAGATTTCTCTTTCCTCGTCTAGGGTTTCTACGTGCGGAACGCGCTTTGCAAGAGCATAATAATATTTTCAATCTATTGACTCTATGCAGGAATTCTCAGTGGAGTTCAGTAAGTTTGGAGAACAAAACAAAACAAAAAAAACTCCACTTTTCAATAACTGAAAAATTTAAAAAGTTTTTTATTCTCCTCACAATTGAACTGCACTATGAGTTTCTGCAAAGGTTTGGTACTAATTTTTCTACTTTTTTTTTTCTTTCTTTCTTTTTCCTTCTAGTTTTCTCTTGATTTTAGACGTTTCCAAGAAAGCACCCCATCGCCATCAGAGGAGCTGTTTTTCCCGTGACTTCGATACTGACGCCTATCCATGACGTCACCACTACACCTGTAACCATAACAACGGAGTATAACATTTTCTAACTTAATTTCCTCTGGAATTCCAAATCTTTTTAGTATAAAAGTAAAGTATCTTTTTCTATATTTCCAGGATTTTCCCTTCGCAAGCAGAGATACCAGCTGCCAAGAGAAGAGTGAACACTTTACATTTAGGTAACCATAACAACGGAGTACAAAATTTTGAGCTTGAATTCCAAACCCTTTTCTGATAAATGTTTTTCTCTTCTATACTTTCAGAGTTTCTACCCCTTGCAAGCCGAGTTGTTCTAGCCGAGAAACGATGACTCATCAGTGGCTGCCTTCAAGATCCCGTGCGTTCCTTCTGGCCTTCCAGTGTTAACACTAAACTTGAACCAAATTCAGTAACTTTAAACGAAGCACAACTCTAAACTATAACCCAATTCTTAACTCAGTAAATCAAGTTTAAACTGACTTAAATTAAACTTTAAACTTAAAATTAAACTTCAATCTAAACCTAAAACTAAGTTAAACTCTAATACTAAACCAATAAAATCGAAACATGTGTTGTTCTTTTTGTTTCATCTACAGGTTGTTGTACCAATGGAGATGTCAAGAGCTCATTACCTTTGAAGTCAGTTGTGGAAAGACCAAAGACGTGCAAAGGCCATATCTTCTTCGTTAGTTTAAAGTTAAAAAGATGCCTTTTGAATCATATGTAAAAACAAGTGATGTTATATTCAGTAATAAAAGAATTCAGGCATAAATTCTCGTCTTGTGATAGCTCTATATATTATTAGTCTTTGAAATGATTCCCTTTACACTTGTTTTCACCATAAACATGATGAAATAAGATGGTCAACGTATATGTGGATCTTTCCTGAGTAAAGTACAAGCACTCACCGGCTATAGAGTGATGACACAACCCCTGAAACAATATATAATAGTCGATATCTAATAGTCTGTACCAAGAACCGCTTAGCACCCTAAAAAGTGGGGAAGAGAGGGGGCTAAGATTGAAAAATATAAGATGCTAGTTTGGAAAAGGAAAACGGAGGGTGGGGGTATAGCCCTCAGCCCTCCCGTCTTCGTGTTCCCTGTATACACAACAAAAGACAATGGAAGCAGTGACTACTAAGGTGTATTAGACATTGATGTATTTCTTATTTGTTTTGTTTGTTTTTAGAGTGAAATCACTAAACCCGTGAAATATATATTAGAATATTACACCCTAATCCCATTGTTTTCTTTTGTGTCTATTTGACTATATAAGCAATTTTTATTTCACGGGTTAAATGACTTCACTCTATAAGAGTAGCACTTAATAGCCAGTTGCTAACAAACTTGTGACCTTCGTTCTATGATCGAAATGGAATTTGAAAGTTGATTTTTGCAGAGGGAGAAAACCCGTGGAACCAGGAACAAAACCCTCGAAGCACAGGAGATCTAGAACAAACTAGAAACTTTATTGGCATATGACTACTAGTTCGGCAATAGAGTGACGTCACTTAACCCGTAAAAAAGAAATAACTTGTCAAAGTCTAAAAGTAAAATAGACACAAAAGAAAACGATAAGATTTTAGTGATTTCACTCTAGTCTATTATTTATTTAACGGGTTTAGAGTTTTCACTCTATAAGTGCCATCACTATCTGTGAAATATATGATTATATGATTAGTAATACTTAGCACTGATGAAACGATACAAACCAATAGGCGTTGCCCTATTTTGTAGTATATTTGGCATACAAAAAAAATACTGTTTCACAGATTAAGTGTGAGCACTATACCAGGAAACTAATATACTGTGGAAGTGATCCCCGACAGGGCTTCAAGTGTCCCTATATTTCCTATGTATTTTTTTTTAAGTTAATTCCCCTCATATTTCCCTATATAGTTCTTAAATGTCTATAATCCCTATACTTTTATTGAGAGAAAAAAAAAAAGAAAAAATATCGTTAACTATGGTAACCGTGAAAGGGAGATAATGTGGAGCTTAAAACAAAATATGAAATATAGGGAGACACTACTTGAAGCCCTACCTGGATAATATGGCCCTTTGTGTCAAGGAGAGGGTATAAGAAGACTCAGGGACTCATTATGTAAAGGGTCATTTTACGTCTTCTACAGGGTGGGAACCTAGTGGAAGCAATGCTTTACAAGAACGTCAATAGTGTGCCCCTTAGTACCAGGGAATTCATAGTATAGGCCATTTGCATTTAAAAGTCACTGATATATCACTTTGAATCAACAAAAAAAAAAAAAAAAACACGAAAGGGAGGAGAGGAAAAACTCTACTCACATGTGATGCCAGGTTCAGGAATTGAACCTTCAACCCCATTAGGTGAGACACGAGTAAACTGAGGGCAAAACACTCTGGATTTCCAAGAAAAAAATCGGATTTTTAGTGCACCCCTTAATACTGTCTTAGGATCAAGCCCTGAAAATACCCACCAAGTGTTGGTTAGATAATTGATCGCAAAAGCCATAAACATTCTAAGGGCGACAATCTCGGACATAATTGTTGTTACAGTTGTTTCCTTCGCCCTCCATTCCCCCTCCCCCTCCCCCTGAGCAATGTTGTTCTGGTACCGCATTGGCCTCATAACCCCTAAGGGGGCTGACTACTTTAGCAAGGAGTAATTACATTTTTGTTTTTAGAAAGATATTTTTATGCAAAATTCAAAGCTGATTCCAGAAATGAAAATAAAAATGGGGTATCCCGAGCTCGTTTTCGAGATAATTGATTTTTAATATGACCATCTTGACAAGTTTTGGAAAGAAAAATGCCGGAAATTAAGCTTTGTGTACACAAATTCATAACTCAAAACTAAAAAAAACTCTGGAAAATTTTTTCTCAGGAAATTTACTTTAAACATTTTTTTCGAAGACAAACTGAAAAAAAATATATTTGCAGAAAGTTTTGAAAATTAGCTTAAAATTCAGCATCAAGTTAGCTCAATGAACCTAAAATCGTACTCAACAAAAACGCATAAAACGCTTTTTTTATAAGTTCTAATAATTACGTCTTTTTTCAAACTTTCTCAAAAGATTGATTTTATGCTGTTGTTTTAGGAAATTCAAAGATAAATATAGAATTGCAAAATTTGAGGTTTTTGCGCTGTTGAGGTTCAAAACCTGTATGGTTCCTCAATAAAATTACGAAGCGCGCACATCGTAAGCTCAAATTGAACGTTTAAAAGCAGTCAGTCACCTAGATGCAACATTGGATAGGGGAGGGGGAATATTTTGGAAGTACAAGTTATAACTACAAAATGAAGTTGTATTTTTTTGAAATTTCGGTTTTGTAGTTATGGGATTAAGTGAAAAGGGCGTCGGGGATGGCGGGAGGGGGGGGGGGGGTGGGTTGTGAAAAGAGCGTACAACGTACAACGTTTCTTCTAGACTCAAAACTTTCTTGTTTAATTTAGCTTTTAAGTAGTGCGTATTAGTTTTCTATATAATCTACATATATGTAAATGCAACGAATATTACAAACAGTTTCTATCTCAGAACCATTGCATTAACGTTGGAACTCTTCCTAATCTATTTTATTATGTTGTGGGTTTTCATATATGTATTTATATATGTATATATGCCGGACCGGAGGGATTCTTCCGGAAATTTTTAGAGGCGGGGGACATGTGTGTATCTGGGGTTGCGGGGTGTTTTTTTTTTTGGTCGGGTGTATGTATGGATATGGTATATGGTATATGGTATATGTATGTATGTATGTATGTATGTATGTATGTATGTATGTATGTATGTATGTATGTATGTATGTATGTATGTATGTATGTATGTATGTATGTATGTATGTATGTATGTATGTATGTATGTATGTATGTATGTATGTATATTATATATAATTTATATAATATTTATTTTTATCTATACTTTCTCACAATTGTAAAGCGCCTTAGAATATTTTATAATTTAGGCGCTATATAAATTATTAAATTATATGAAGATGTATCGTGGATGAACCTCATTCATAGTTACTCGCGCATGAGTGCACGTGACTTACGTCTCCAAAACCCATGCCAACTTAGTAGTGTACGAGAGCACGCTTGACGCCCTGTCAAGAGGACTAGGTGCAATTCCCAGCTGAGTTTGATGGAGTTACGAGACAGGGTGTTTATAGGCTATGCTCCATGCGTTTTGCTCCAAAATGTCCAAAAACAACTTATTTCGAGAATAAGGCATGTATAATAGCCATTTTTGTTGATCGCTCTTGAGCCATTTTCAGAGCTATGGTAAACAATATGCATAATGTATCTTTTTTTTATGAAGTATAGAAATAAGGTTATTTTCGGCCATTTTTAAGCAAAAAGCATAGAGTATAGCCCATGGTTTTGATCGATTTTTGTTTTGCGAAGAAATTTACATCATTTCCAGATGCGCGTCGCTTTATCTCAGTTACATCATAGCTATTGTGAGTTATAAGTCTATGACTAGAATTATGACCAAATAATTTTATGTTCACACTATAACAGACGCTGGTCTTAGGTGCTAAGGCATTACGTTATCGATACACAAGTAAAACATATCAGACATGCATTAGAAACAAAATCATTCATTCACCAGATACTAGGAATTAACTTAGATTTAGATGCGCTACTGAAAAAGTTTTCTTTCTTTTCCCTTTCGTGAATTTGTACTGTGCTTTCTTTTGCTTGTTAATTAAGTATGTTAAGAAGACTTTTTGAATAGTATATTGTCTTAGGTTTCGAACCTATACTACTACTTTTAGTTTAAAGATGATGTAATAAGTTATCATTAGTAATAATAAATGGTTCAGAAAACGTAACAAATCAAGTGTCTGGTGAAACAATATTGAACCATTTTTACACCTTTCGAAAAGACATGAATAATTTCTGAAAAAAAGCAAATTTGGTTAGTTTTGACCTTTTTCCAACAAAAAGCATGGAAAAAAATCCATAGTTTTGATCGATGTTGGACCACTTTCACAAATGAAATATTTATGATCATGAAAGATGCAAAAAAGTTTATTTTTGGCCAGTTTCGTTCAAAAAGCATGTTTTTTGATAAATTTTGGACAATTTTCACATCTTTTGAAAAGATATCAATAATTCATCAAAGATTCAAAATAGGTTATTTTTGCCAGTTTCGAACAAAAAGCTTGTTTTTTGATACATTTTGGACCATTTTCACACCTTTCCAAAAAATATGCATTATTTTTTAATGATACAAAATAGGTGATTTTGGACCATTTTCAGGCATAAAGCATGGGCTATAGCCCATGGTTTTGATCGATTTTGGACCATTTTCACACCTTTCTAAAAAGTATCCATTATTTTTTAATGATAGAAAATAGGTCATTTTCGACCATTTTCAGGCAAAAAGCATGGGCTATAGCCCATGGTTTTGATCGATTTTGGACCATTTTCACACCTTTCCAAAAAATATGCATTATTTTTTAGGGATAGAAAATAGGTGATTTTGGACCATTTTCAGGCAAAAAGCATGGGCTATAGCCCATGGTTTTGATCGATTTTAGACCATTTTCACACCTTTCCAAAAAATATGCATTATTTTTTAGGGATAGAAAATAGGTGATTTTGGACCATTTTCAGGCAAAAAGCATGGGCTATAGCCCATGGTTTTGATCGATTTTGGACCATTTTCACACCTTTCCAAAAAATATGCATTATTTTTTAGGGATAGAAAATAGGTGATTTTGGACCATTTTCAGGCATAAAGCATGGGCTATAGCCCATGGTTTTGATCGATTTTCACACCATTTTCACACCTTTCCAAAAAATATGCATTATTTTTTAGGGATAGAAAATAGGTGATTTTGGACCATTTTCAGGCAAAAAGCATGGGCTATAGCCCATGGTTTTGATCGATTTTGGACCATTTTCACACCTTTCCAAAAAATATGCATTATTTTTTAGGGATAGAAAATAGGTGATTTTGGACCATTTTCAGGCATAAAGCATGGGCTATAGCCCATGGTTTTGATCGATTTTGGACCATTTTCACACCTTTCCAAAAAACATGCATTATTTTTTAGGGATAGAAAACAGGTGATTTTGGACCATTTTCAGGCAAAAAGCATGGGATATAGCCCATGGTTTGGATCGATTTTGGACCATTTTCACACCTTTCCAAAAAATATGCATTATTTTTTAGGGATAGAAAATAGGTGATTTTGGACCATTTTCAGGCAAAAAGCATGGGATATAGCCCACGGTTTTGATCAATTTTGGACCATTTTCACACCTTTCCAAAAAATATGCATTAATTTTTAGGGATAGAAAATAGGTGATTTTGGACCATTTTCTGGCAAAAAGCATGGGCTATAGCCCATGGTTTTGATCGATTTTGGACCATTTTCACACCTTTTCAAAAAATATGCATTATTTTTTAGGGATAGAAAATAGGTGATTTTGGACCATTTTCAGGCAAAAAGCATGGGATATATCCCATGGTTTTGATCGATTTTGGACCATTTTCACACCTTTCCAAAAAATATGCATTATTTTTTAGGGATAGAAAATAGGTGATTTTGGACCATTTTCAGGCATAAAGCATGGGCTATAGCCCATGGTTTTGATCGATTTTGGACCATTTTCACACCTTTCCAAAAAACATGCATAATTTTTTAGGGATAGAAAACAGGTGATTTTGGACCATTTTCAGGCAAAAAGCATGGGCTATAGCCCATGGTTTTGATCGATTTTGGACCATTTTCACACCTTTCCAAAAAATATGCATTATTTTTTAGGGATAGAAAATAGGTGATTTTGGACCATTTTCAGGCATAAAGCATGGGCTATAGCCCATGGTTTTGATCGATTTTGGACCATTTTCACACCTTTCCAAAAAATATGCATTATTTTTTAGGGATAGAAAATAGGTGATTTTGGACCATTTTCAGGCAAAAAGCATGGGCTATAGCCCATGGTTTTGATCGATTTTGGACCATTTTCACACCTTTTCAAAAAATATGCATTATTTTTTAGGGATAGAAAATAGGTGATTTTGGACCATTTTCAGGCAAAAAGCATGGGATATAGCCCACGGTTTTGATCGATTTTGGACCATTTTCACACCTTTCCAAAAAACATCCATTATTTTTTAATGATACAAAATAGGTGATTTTGGACCATTTTCAGGCAAAAAGCATGGGCTATAGCCCATGGTTTTGATCGATTTTGGACCATTTTCACACCTTTCCAAAAAACATCCATTATTTTTTAATGATACAAAATAGGTGATTTTGGACCATTTTCAGGCAAAAAGCATGGGGTATAGCCCATGGTTTTGATCGATTTTGGACCATTTTCACACCTTTGCAAAAAATATGCATTATTTTTTAGGGATAGAAAATAGGTGATTTTGGACCATTTTCAGGCAAAAAGCATGGGCTATAGCCCATGGTTTTGATCGATTTTGGACCATTTTCACACCTTTCCAAAAAATATGCATTATTTTTTAGGGATAGAAAATAGGTGATTTTGGAGCATTTTCTGGCAAAAAGCATGGGCTATAGCCCATGGTTTTGATCGATTTTGGACCATTTTCACACCTTTCCAAAAAACATGCATTATTTTTTAGGGATAGAAAATAGGTGATTTTGGACCATTTTCAGGCAAAAAGCATGGGATATAGCCCACGGTTTTGATCGATTTTGGACCATTTTCACACCTTTCCAAAAAACATCCATTATTTTTTAATGATACAAAATAGGTGATTTTGGACCATTTTCAGGCAAAAAGCATGGGCTATAGCCCATGGTTTTGATCGATTTTAGACCATTTTCACACCTTTCCAAAAAATATGCATTATTTTTTAGGGATAGAAAATAGGTGATTTTGGACCATTTTCAGGCAAAAAGCATGGGCTATAGCCCATGGTTTTGATCGATGTTAGACCATTTTCACACCTTTCCAAAAAATATGCATTATTTTTTAGGGATAGAAAATAGGTGATTTTGGACCATTTTCAGGCAAAAAGCATGGGCTATAGCCCATGGTTTTGATCGATTTTGGACCATTTTCACACCTTTTCAAAAAATATGCATTATTTTTTAGGGATAGAAAATACGTGATTTTGGACCATTTTCAAGCAAAAAGCATGGGCTATAGCCCATGGTTTTGATCGATTTTGGACCATTTTCACACCTTTCCAAAAAATATGCATTGTTTTTTAGGAATAGAAAATAGGTGATTTTGGACCATTTTCAGGCAAAAAGCATGGGCTATAGCCCATGGTTTTGATCGATTTTGGACCATTTTCACACCTTTCCAAAAAACATGCATTATTTTTTAGGGATAGAAAATAGGTGATTTTGGAACATTTTCAGGCAAAAAGCATGGGATATAGCCCACGGTTTTGATCGATTTTGGACCATTTTCACACCTTTCCAAAAAACATCCATTATTTTTTAATGATACAAAATAGGTGATTTTGGACCATTTTCAGGCAAAAAGCATGGGCTATAGCCCATGGTTTTGATCGATTTTGGACCATTTTCACACCTTTCCAAAAAATATGCATTATTTTTTAGGGATAGAAAATAGGTGATTTTCGACCATTTTCAGGCAAAAAGCATGGGCTATAGCCCATGGTTTTGATCGATTTTAGACCATTTTCACACCTTTCCAAAAAATATGCATTATTTTTTAGGGATAGAAAATAGGTGATTTTGGAACATTTTCAGGCAAAAAGCATGGGATATAGCCCACGGTTTTGATCGATTTTGGACCATTTTCACACCTTTCCAAAAAACATCCATTATTTTTTAATGATACAAAATAAATGATTTTGGACCATTTTCAGGCAAAAAGCATGGGCTATAGCCCATGGTTTTGATCGATTTTGGACCATTTTCACACCTTTCCAAAAAATATGCATTATTTTTTAGGGATAGAAAATAGGTGATTTTGGACCATTTTCAGGCAAAAAGCATGGTCTATAGCCCATGGTTTTGATCGATTTTAGACCATTTTCACACCTTTCCAAAAAATATGCATTATTTTTTAGGGATAGAAAATAGGTGATTTTGGACCATTTTCAGGCAAAGAGCATGGGCTATAGCCCATGGTTTTGATCGATTTTGGACCATTTTCACACCTTTCCAAAAAATATGCATTATTTTTTAGAGATAGAAAATAGGTGATTTTGGACCATTTTCAGGCATAAGGCATGGGCTTTAGCCCATGGTTTTGATCGATTTTGGACCATTTTCACACCTTTTCAAAAAATATGCATTATTTTTTAGGGATAGAAAATAGGTGATTTTGGACCATTTTCAGGCATAAAGCATGGGCTATAGCCCATGGTTTTGATCGATTTTGGACCATTTTCACACCTTTCCAAAAAACATGCATTATTTTTTAGGGATAGAAAACAGGTGATTTTGGACCATTTTCAGGCAAAAAGCATGGGCTATAGCCCATGGTTTTGATCGATTTTGGACCATTTTCACACCTTTCCAAAAAATATGCATTATTTTTTAGGGATAGAAAATAGGTGATTTTGGACCATTTTCAGGCATAAAGCATGGGCTATAGCCCATGGTTTTGATCGATTTTGGTCCATTTTCACACCTTTCCAAAAAATATGCATTATTTTTTAGGGATAGTAAATAGGTGTTTTTTGACCATTTTCAGGCATAAAGCATGGGCTATAGCCCATGGTTTTGATCGATTTTGGACCATTTTCACACCTTTCCAAAAAACATGCATTATTTTTTAGGGATAGAAAATAGGTGATTTTGGACCATTTTCAAAGAAAAAGCATGGGCTATAGCCCATGGTTTTGATCGATTTTGGACCATTTTCACACCTTTCCAAAAAATATGCATTATTTTTTAGGGATGGAAAATAGGTGATTTTGGACCATTTTCAGGCAAAAAGCATGGGCTATAGCCCATGGTTTTGATCGATTTTGGACCATTTTCACACCTTTCCAAAAAACATGCATTATTTTTTAGGGATAGAAAATAGGTGATTTTGGACCATTTTCAGGCAAAAAGCATGGGATATAGCCCACGGTTTTGATCGATTTTGGACCATTTTCACACCTTTCCAAAAAACATCCATTATTTTTTAATGATACAAAATAGGTGATTTTGGACCATTTTCAGGGCAAAAAGCATGGGCTATAGCCCATGGTTTTGATCGATTTTGGACCATTTTCACACCTTTCCAAAAAATATGCATTATTTTTTAGGGATAGAAAATAGGTGATTTTGGACCATTTTCAGGCAAAAAGCATGGGCTATAGCCCATGGTTTTGATCGATTTTAGACCATTTTCACACCTTTCCAAAAAATATGCATTATTTTTTAGGGATAGAAAATAGGTGATTTTGGACCATTTTCAGGCAAAAAGCATGGGCTATAGCCCATGGTTTGATCGATTTTGGACCATTTTCACACCTTTTCAAAAAATATGCATTATTTTTTAGGGATAGAAAATAGGTGATTTTGGACCATTTTCAGGCAAAAAGCATGGGCTATAGCCCATGGTTTTGATCGATTTTGGACCATTTTCACACCTTTCCAAAAAACATGCATTATTTTTTAGGGATAGAAAATAGGTGATTTTGGACCATTTTCAGGCAAAAAGCATGGGATATAGCCCACGGTTTTGATCGATTTTGGACCATTTTCACACCTTTCCAAAAAACATCCATTATTTTTTAATGATACAAAATAGGTGATTTTGGACCATTTTCAGGCAAAAAGCATGGGCTATAGCCATGGTTTTGATCGATTTTGGACCATTTTCACACCTTTCCAAAAAATATGCATTATTTTTTAGGGATAGAAAATAGGTGATTTTGGACCATTTTCAGGCAAAAAGCATGGGCTATAGCCCATGGTTTTGATCGATTTTAGACCATTTTCACACCTTTCCAAAAAATATGCATTATTTTTTTAGGGATAGAAAATAGGTGATTTTGGACCATTTTCAGGCAAAAGCATGGGCTATAGCCCATGGTTTTGATCGATTTTGGACCATTTTCACACCTTTTCAAAAAATATGCATTATTTTTTAGGGATAGAAAATAGGTGATTTTGGACCATTTTCAGGCAAAAAGCATGGGCTATAGCCCATGGTTTTGATCGATTTTGGACCATTTTCACACTTTTCCAAAAATATGCATTGTTTTTTAGGGATAGAAAATAGGTGATTTTGGACCATTTTCAGGCAAAAAGCATGGGCTATAGCCATGGTTTTGATCGATTTTGGACCATTTTCACAACCTTTCCAAAAAATATGCATTATTTCTTAGGGATAGAAATAGGTGATTTTTGGACCATTTTCAGACATAAAGCATGGGCTATAGCCCATGGTTTTGATCGATTTTGGACCATTTTCACACCTTTCCAAAAAACATGCATTGTTTTTTAGGGATAGAAAATAGGTGATTTTGGACCATTTTCAGGCAAAAAGCATGGGATATAGCCCACGGTTTTTGATCGATTTTGGACCATTTTCACACCTTTCCAAAAAACATCCATTATTTTTTAATGATACAAAATAGGTGATTTTGGACCATTTTCAGGCAAAAAGCATGGGCTATAGCCATGGTTTTTGATCGATTTTGGACCATTTTCACACCTTTCCAAAAAATATGCATTATTTTTTAGGGATAGAAAATAGGTGATTTTGGACCATTTTCAGGCAAAAAGCATGGGCTATAGCCCATGGTTTTGATCGATTTTGGACCATTTTCACACCTTTCCAAAAAACATGCATTATTTTATAGGGATAGAAAATAGGTGATTTTGGACCATTTTCAGGCAAAAAGCATGGGCTATAGCCCATGGTTTTGATCGATTTTGGACCATTTTCACACCTTTCCAAAAAATATGCATTGTTTTTTAGGGATAGAAAATAGGTGATTTTGGACCATTTTCAGGCAAAAAGCATGGGCTATAGCCCATGGTTTTGATCGATTTTGGACCATTTTCACACCTTTTCAAAAATATGCATTATTTTTTAGGGATAGAAAATAGGTGATTTTGGACCATTTTCAGGCAAAAAGCATGGGCTATAGCCCATGGTTTTGATCGATTTTGGACCATTTTCACACCTTTCCAAAAAATATGCATTATTTTTTAGGGATAGAAAATAGGATGATTTTGGAGCATTTTCTGGCAAAAAGCATGGGCTATAGCCCATGGTTTTGATCGATTTTGGACCATTTTCACACCTTTCCAAAAAACATGCATTATTTTTTAGGGATACAAAACAGGTGATTTTGGACCATTTTCAGGCAAAAAGCATGGGATATAGCCCATGGTTTTGATCGATTTTGGACCATTTTCACACCTTTCCAAAAAACATGCATTATTTTTAAGGGATAGAAAACAGGTGATTTTAGACCATTTTCAGGCAAAAAGCATGGGCTATAGCCCATGGTTTTGATCGATTTTGGACCATTTTCACACCTTTTCAAAAAATATGCATTATTTTTTAGGGATAGAAAATAGGTGATTTTGGACCATTTCAGGCAAAAAGCATGGGCTATAGCCCATGGTTTTGATCGATTTTGGACCATTTTCACACCTTTCCAAAAAACATCCATTATTTTTTAATGATACAAAATAGGTGATTTTGGACCATTTTCAGGCAAAAAGCATGGGCTAATAGCCCATGGTTTTGATCGATTTTGGACCATTTTCACACCTTTGCAAAAAATATGCATTATTTTTTAGGGATAGAAAATAGGTGATTTTGGACCATTTTCAGGCAAAAAGCATGGGCTATAGCCCATGGTTTTTATCGATTTTGGACCATTTTCACACCTTTCCAAAAAATATGCATTATTTTTGAGGGATAGAAAATAGGTGATTTTGGAGCATTTTCTGGCAAAAAGCATGGGCTATAGCCCATGGTTTTGATCGATTTTGGACCATTTTCACACCTTTCCAAAAAATATGCATTATTTTTTAGGGATAGAAAATAGGTGATTTTGGACCATTTTCAGGCAAAAAGCATGGGCTATAGCCCATGGTTTTGATCGATTTTTGGACCATTTTCACACCTTTCCAAAAAACATGCATTATTTTTTAGGGATACAAAACAGGTGATTTTGGACCATTTTCAGGCAAAAAGCATGGGATATAGCCCATGGTTTTGATCGATTTTGGACCATTTTCACACCTTTCCAAAAAACATGCATTATTTTTAAGGATAGAAAACAGGTGATTTTGGACCATTTTCAGGCAAAAAGCATGGGCTATAGCCCATGGTTTTGATCGATTTTGGACCATTTTCACACCTTTTCAAAAAATATGCATTATTTTTTAGGGATAGAAAATAGGTGATTTTGGACCATTTTCAGGCAAAAAGCATGGGCTATAGCCCATGGTTTTGATCGATTTTGGACCATTTTCACACCTTTCCAAAAAACATCCATTATTTTTTAATGATACAAAATAGGTGATTTTGGACCATTTTCAGGCAAAAAGCATGGGCTATAGCCCATGGTTTTGATCGATTTTGGACCATTTTCACACCTTTGCAAAAAATATGCATTATTTTTTAGGGATAGAAAATAGGTGATTTTGGACCATTTTCAGGCAAAAAGCATGGGCTATAGCCCATGGTTTTGATCGATTTTAGACCATTTTCACACCTTTCCAAAAAATATGCATTATTTTTTAGGGTTAGAAAATAGGTGATTTTGGAGCATTTTCTGGCAAAAAGCATGGGCTATAGCCCATGGTTTTGATCGATTTTGGACCATTTTCACACCTTTCCAAAAAATATTTATTATTTTTTAGGGATAGAAAATAGGTGATTTTGGACCATTTTCAGGCAAAAAGCATGGGCTATAGCCCATGGTTTTGATCGATTTTGGACCATTTTCACACCTTCCAAAAAACATCCATTATTTTTTAATGATACAAAATAGGTGATTTTGGACCATTTTCCAGGCAAAAAGCATGGCTATAGCCCATGGTTTTGATCGATTTTGGACCATTTTCACACCTTTGCAAAAAATATGCATTATTTTTAGGGATAGAAAATAGGTGATTTTGGACCATTTTCAGGCAAAAACCATGGGCTATAGCCCATGGTTTTGATCGATTTTAGACCATTTTCACACCTTTCCAAAAAATATGCATTATTTTTTTAGGGTTAGAAAATACGTGATTTTGGAGCATTTTCTGGCAAAAAGCATGGGCTATAGCCCATGGTTTTGATCGATTTTGGACCATTTTCACACCTTTCCAAAAAATATTTATTATTTTAATGGGATAGAAAATAGGTGATTTTGGACCATTTTCATGCAAAAAGCATGGGATATAGCCCATGGTTTTGATCGATTTTGGACCATTTTCACACCTTTCCAAAAAAACATGCATTATTTTTTAGGGATACAAAACAGGTGATTTTGGACCATTTTCAGGCAAAAAGCATGGGATATAGCCCATGGTTTTGATCGATTTTGGACCATTTTCACACCTTTCCATAAAACATGCATTATTTTTAAGGGATAGAAAACAGGTGATTTTGGACCATTTTCAGGCAAAAAGCATGGGCTATAGCCCATGGTTTTGATCGATTTTGGACCATTTTCACACCTTTTCAAAAAATATGCATTATTTTTTAGGGATAGAAAATAGGTGATTTTGGACCATTTTCAGGCAAAAAGCATGGGCTATAGCCCATGGTTTTGATCGATTTTGGACCATTTTCACACCTTTCCAAAAAACATCCATTATTTTTTAATGATACAAAATAGGTGATTTTGGACCATTTTCAGGCAAAAAGCATGGGCTATAGCCCATGGTTTTGATCGATTTTGGACCATTTTCACACCTTTCCAAAAAATATGCATTATTTTTTAGGGATAGAAAATAGGTGATTTTCGACCATTTTCAGGCAAAAAGCATGGGCTATAGCCCATGGTTTTTTATCGATTTTGGACCATTTTCACACCTTTCCAAAAAATATGCATTATTTTTGAGGGATAGAAAATAGGTGATTTTGGACCATTTTCATGCAAAAAGTATGGGCTATAGCCCATGGTTTTGATCGATTTTGGACCATTTTCACATCTTTCCAAAAAATATGCATTATTTTTTAGAGATAGAAAATAGGTGATTTTGGACCATTTTCAGGCAAAGAGCAGGGGCTATAGCCCATGGTTTTGATCGATTTTGGACCATTTTCACACCTTTCCAAAAAATATGCATTATTTTTTTAGGGATAGAAAATAAGTGATTTTGGATCATTTTCAGGTAAAAAGCATGGGCTATAGCCCATGGTTTTGATCGATTTTGGACCATTTTCACACCTTTCTAAAAAATATGCATTATTGTTAGGGATAGAAAATAGGTGATTTTGGACCATTTTCAGGCAAAAAGCATGGGCTATAGCCCATGGTTTTGATCGATTTTGGACCATTTTCACACCTTTCCAAAAAATATGCATTATTTTTTAGGGATAGAAAATAGGTGATTTTGGACCATTTTCAGGCAAAAAGCATGGGCTATAGCCCATGGTTTTGATCGATTTTGGACCATTTTCCCCCTTTTCCAAAAAATATGCATTATTTTTTAGGGATAGAAAATAGGTGATTTTCGACCATTTTCAGGCAAAAAGCATGGGCTATAGCCCATGGTTTTTATCGATTTTGGACCATTTTCACACCTTTCCAAAAAATATGCATTATTTTTGAGGGATAGAAAATAGGTGATTTTGGACCATTTCATGCAAAAAGCATGGGCTATAGCCCATGGTTTTGATCGATTTTGGACCATTTTCACATCTTTCCAAAAAATATGCATTATTTTTTTAGAGATAGAAAATAGGTGATTTTGGACCATTTTCAGGCAAAGAGCAGGGGCTATAGCCCATGGTTTTGATCGATTTTGGACCATTTTCACACCTTTCCAAAAAAATATGCATTATTTTTGAGGGATAGAAAATAAGTGATTTTGGATCATTTTCAGGTAAAAAGCATAGGCTATAGCCCATGGTTTTGATCGATTTTGGACCATTTTCACATCTTTCCAAAAAATATGCATTATTTTTTAATGATACAAAATAGGTGATTTTGGGACCATTTTCAGGCAAAAAGCATGGGCTATAGCCCATGGTTTTGATCGATTTTGGACCATTTTCACACCTTTCCAAAAAATATGCATTATTTTTTAGGGATAGAAAAATAGGTGATTTTGGACCATTTTCAGGCAAAAAGCATGGGCTATAGCCCATGGTTTTGATCGATTTTAGACCATTTTCACACCTTTCCAAAAAATATGCATTATTTTTTAGGGATAGAAAATAGGTGATTTTGGACCATTTTCAGGCAAAAAGCATGGGCTATAGCCCATGGTTTTGATCGATTTTGGGACCATTTTCACACCTTTTCAAAAAATATGCATTATTTTTTAGGGATAGAAAATAGGTGATTTTGGACCATTTTCAGGCAAAAAAGCATGGGCTATAGCCCATGGTTTTGATCGATTTTGGACCATTTTCACACCTTTCCAAAAACATGCATTATTTTTTAGGGATAGAAAATAGGTGATTTTGGACCATTTTCAGGCAAAAAGCATGGGATATAGCCCACGGTTTTGATCGATTTTGGAACCATTTTTCACACCTTTCCAAAAAACATCCATTATTTTTTTAATGATACAAAATAGGTGATTTTGGACCATTTTCAGGCAAAAAGCATGGGCTATAGCCCATGGTTTTGATCGATTTTGGACCATTTTCACATCTTTCCAAAAAATATGCATATTTTTTAGAGATAGAAAATAGGTGATTTTGGACCATTTTCAGGCAAAGAGCAGGGGCTATAGCCCATGGTTTTGATCGATTTTGGACCATTTTCACACCTTTCCAAAAAATATGCATTATTTTTGAGGGATAAAAAATAAGTGATTTTGGATCATTTTCAAGTAAAAAGCATAGGCTATAGCCCATGGTTTTGATCGATTTTGGACCATTTTCACATCTTTCCAAAAAATATGCATTATTTTTTAGAGATAGAAAATAGGTGATTTTGGACCATTTTATGGCAAAGAGCAGGGGCTATAGCCCATGGTTTTGATCGATTTTGGACCATTTTCCACACCTTTCCAAAAGATATGCATTATATTTTAGGGATAGAAAATAAGTGATTTTGGATCATTTTCAGGTAAAAAAGCATGGGCTATAGCCCATGGTTTTGATCGATTTTGGACCATTTTCACACCTTTCTAAAAAATATGCATTATTTTTTAGGGATAGAAAATAGGTGATTTTGGACCATTTTCAGGCAAAAAGCATGGGCTATAGCCCATGGTTTTGATCGATTTTGGACCATTTTCACACCTTTCCAAAAAATATGCATTATTTTTAGGGATAGAAAATAGGTGATTTTGGACCATTTTCAGGCAAAAAGCATGGGCTATAGCCCATGGTTTTGATCGATTTTGGACCATTTTCCCCCTTTTCCAAAAAATATGCATTATTTTTTAGGGATAGAAAATAGGTGATTTTCGACAATTTTCAGGCAAAAAGCATGGGCTATAGCCCATGGTTTTTATCGATTTTGGACCATTTTCACACCTTTCCAAAAAATATGCATTATTTTTGAGGGATAGAAAATAGGTGATTTTGGACCATTTTCATGCAAAAAGCATGGGCTATAGCCCATGGTTTTGATCGATTTTGGACCATTTTCACATCTTTCCAAAAAAATATGCATTATTTTTTAGGGATAGAAAATAGGTGATTTTCGACCATTTTCAGGCAAAAAGCATGGGCTATAG
>JALHLI010000008.1:8756386-8763886 GCA_023349425.1 Anthopleura sola
ACGGTCTCCGGCTGAGTTCAAGCCGGAACGTAATAGCAGCTGTGGCATACCTTTATGGAATAAATACAATTTTTCTTACAATAAGGGTCTTTGGTCGAATCATGGAATCACAGGAATTCACAGGACCCATACAGATCGCTCTCTTTCATATCATTCGTGCTGTGATCGTAATTTCTGGCCAGTTTCTTGTAATTCTATTGGCATTTTCGTTTGCCATCACCAAGACGTATTTGGCTGGAAAGTCAATCAGGAACACAATGCCTAGAATAGATGATCGTAATGTGTCCTCTTTTGACGTGTAAGTTTTATTTCATTTCTTTCTTTTTTCCCAATACAACCTTTCGTTATTGACGCCTTTCTAACGATCAAAGTAAGAAAAGCACACGCATGCGCAAACGTTTTTCATTAGTGTCTGTTGTAGCTTTGATAGCAATATTACGTGTATATCTCTTTGCAGCTGGTGGAGTTCATTCAGAGACCTTACCTGGTCCCTTCTTGGAAACGAAGAGCATGATTCTGTGATTTCACCTCACCAGACATCAGAAATTTTCGCCAAAGTCCTCTACGGTATCTTCCTGATTATGGGTGCAGTCATGCTGTTGAACATGTTGATAGCATTGTTATCAAGCACTTACCAAAAAGTCGAGGTGAGGAAATAGATAATAATAAATTATTCTGGAAGCCATACATACTTTAAATGTTATCGATAACCTGAGACAACTTCTAGCTTGATCTAAGTCAGGGGGCGGCTAACTCACAGATCGAATTACACATTAACATAGTATCTTGTTATATCTCACATATTTTATGAATACTTCTATCGACTTCTTTTTTTAGGACAACGCCTTCTACGAATGGTCTCACAAGAACGCCATCACGATTAGAACCTACTGCAATTATCACTCGGTTCCAGTTCCATTCAATATTGTGTCTCTCCTCTTGACGTTTATCCGATACAGTTACAGGAAACGTACCATGGTAACTTATTATTAAGAATAGGATTGGAGTATTGCTTCTTCTTCTTGTCTGGCTCTCTCTCGGGCGCGCGCGGATCTCCCTCCCCTCCCTCCCTCCCTCCCTCCCTCCCTCCCTCCCTCACCTCCCCTCCCTCCCTCCCTCCCTCCCTCCCTCCCTCCCCTCCCTCCCGCAAATCATCCATGGCATTCCATCCATTCATTCACTCGCTCATTCATCCATTCATTCTTTTCTGAATTCATTCATTATATAGTTCATTATTACTTAATCCTATTAAAATTGAATATTTTCTAGGTCAACATATCGGATAATACCAACAACCCTGTAAGTGATGAAAAAGCTATTATTTCCACCATTGCTAGTAAAACAATAGTTTCAAGCAGCTGATCTGAAATAACGACGTGGAAATGACGTCACTGCAAAACCGAGGTGTCATGAAGCCAGCAAAAAAATATCTGTTTCGGTTGTGCGAATTTACTCGATTCATCGGCTTATTTATCTTCATGACTAATAATCACCCCTCATCGCCCCCTGCACCTGACCACGCCAATCAATTGTCAATGTCAATGTCATTATATTTTTTTGGTAAACAATTATATGTTATTACATTATTATATATCGGTATATATTAAACCATTCATCCTAAATAACCATATTCTCCTTTTTATCGCAGAATAAAAAATTTACAGACCTGACTGTCTATCTACAGACGGAATATTTCTCAGTTTATGGCTGCACATTTCCAAAAACAGGTTGGGCTGTGGTCGCTACCTCGATTTTTTCTTCTTTTTTTTTTTTTTTTTTTTCTTCTTATTTTTTATTCCCTACTAACTTAGATTTAATTTCTAAAGGGAAGGTTTTTTGTTTTTCTTAATAACTAGCAATTAAAAAAAATCCTTTTTACGCAAAATTTGCGGGAAATCGTTCTTCGTAAAGACTCTCTTTATGTGTAGTGTTTCACTATACTCTTTAACGCATGCATAAATGTTCCGTAATGTAAAAACCCCTTAAAGGTCCCTAAATTGCCTTATTTTGCATTCTTTACGCATTCTTTACGCGTCCGTAAATCCAGCATTTCATGCTGTGAAAGACAACATGCTCAAGGGAACAACACGTGGTCTGAAATGAGAAAGCATTACTCACAAGCTGAATGGGCCTACTCCCAAATACTCCCCAACATGCGAATGTCTTTTTTTGTCTTCAAGATGGTGAAAAAATAAACGATTTGGTGAGGGAAACCAAAGGATGTCGTCAACTCATGGGAAATATCGCCAGTCGTGTTTTTGAATACAACTTCGAGGAAAAACAACATGGGGCGCACACATATGAAACCGACGTAAGTATATAGCTATGAATATACAGCTATTTCAAAAAAAGGTTGGTGAAGGTTTTGTTGCTTGTTGCTTGTTGAACGCTGCATGTTGCATCCTGGGAGAGCTTTACGGATTTTGCTCAATGTTAAGCTATTTTCTTCAAGTAGTTTGCTCGCTTGCTCATAGTAGAAACAGCCGACGCTCTCCTTGCGACCACTCTAGTTAGTGACCAGCGCTAGGTTATACGTTACGATCGTCATTGTTAACTACTACAAGACGGATAAGTGATTTCCCCAAATATCAAAACAAAACTGTTTCACCCAAACAGAGACAACCGTCCTCACGTCTGAAATAGACAAGGTATATTTTCAATCCAATAGTAAAGATAACGTACAATCAAAGAGAATTAAGCAAAAAAATAACACAAAACTAGAAAATAATATATTGCAAAAATATCGGTAGATTTCCCCCGACACACGGCTGAGTTCTAAGCTGTCATTCGTATATTAAGATTGCTAATTTGAAACAAGTGATAGCTATGCGGCTTATGACTGGATGTGAACCAAAACTCTGGCAGCTAAGTGACAGACATCACAGATATTATGGGTTAGCAAACCAAATGTAGAAACTTAAAAGTCATGAGTCTGTATATTCTTGCAGAAATGGAGATATAAAGGCATCAAAATCGATGGCCAACGGATATCTTACATGGATTGTGACTGTCATGCATCTGCATGTGGCCTTGCAGAATACAATGGAGGCGTTCTTCGTCACCCACTAACAGCAGACTGGCCTAAATTTGAGGTAAATGATGTAGAAGTAGAAGTATAAGGAATAGAAACGCCTCTACTACTGAAATGCATTTGGTCCGCGGTCCCTGTTTACTTGATTAAGTTCAGTAATTTTTTTTTCGACGGATGCCAAAACTCTAGCTGTATTGACAGAAACTGTTGAGGTAGAAGAAATCATGGGGAAAAACTCCAAAATATTCAATCTATAATCTGTAAGCTTTTGTTTAACCGTGAAATGCTAAGGATAAATTCTACTTACAGGTTCTGATCCAAGAATGTACAGAATTATGCTTTATTGCAATAGGACTGGTTGATGCTAACTGGGACCCCCATGATGTCCCAGGAGCCAAAGGGAACTCAGTTGGATACTGCGTACAGGAAGGCAAAATATTTGACAAACAGAATTCAAAGAAAGGAAAACATGTAAAAGGTTTGTTTTTTTATCATGTCGTTAGTCCTTTTCCTACTGCACTATATTTTCTCTTCACTATAATTCGAACGGCGGATTCTTTATACTTAAAGTATTTATGATACACACCACTCGATCATCGATTTTACGTGGTCAGATTTTTCTTACTTTACGTGTTCGATGTGTCAGTTGATGATGAAAATGTTGATAATTTTCAGCCAGTTTTGAGTTATGTAATCATCATCATTGGTTGCTGGTTATGCTATTTTTTGCTATTTATTGTATTTTGCTGGTGAAATTTCTATCTTCGTATATTTGTTTAACGCTGACCAATGTATGGAAAATTTCATAATTCGACAATATCTTTTGCAGACTCATCTGCCAACAGGGGTGATGTTATTGGATGTGAACTAATGTATGAAAAACATTCATCTGACGGTATCCCTGTTCATTTTACACTCAATGGAAAAGTCATCGGAGATAGCTTATTGAAAAAGGAGGATGAAGATGGCATGCCATTCGAGTTTCACCCATTCGTTGGAATCGGCTTTGAAGGATTCACCCTGTTATTTCGGGTGGGTAGCTGAATTCTTTGTACTAGATACATTTTTAACGCAACTCACACTGACATTCTGTTATACCTGGCTTCATTCACGACCACTACCAGAGTTTACTTTCCTATTTAATTATGAAATCAATTGGTGCTAATTACCTTAAGGGAGCATTCATTTTTTAGGAGGGGGGGGGGGGGGGGGGGGGGGCGGAGGAATTAGGGGGGGGGGGGGTCATTAAAAAATTACTAGATAAAAAGGGGGTGTCAATTTTTTTTTGAATGTTGAACCAGGGGGTGGGGGGTCATGAATAAGATACTGTATAAAATGGAATACAGTTTTTTTTAGTCTTTCCCTGGAGGGGGGGGGGGGGGACTAAAAAATTTTTATATTTGGGAAGTGTAGGGGGGGGGGGTGTTATCGAAATATTCAATTCCTTACCATGGGGGCTAGCATTTTCTTTCTATTTGATTCCTCTGATTTTTGTATGATTGTTTTAAAACTATAGATGCGATCAAAAGAACCCGTTCCTTGTGGAATAGAAGACACCAAAGAACTTATTATAGGCCTACAACAACGAGTGGATTTCCTAATTAATAATATACATAAAAAAACCGATACTCGATTCTGATTTGCTGATGAACAGTGTATTTTAGAGGTAATTCAGTGCAAAAACAAGGTAATACAGTGCAAAAAAGTGTAACACAGTGCAAATTACAATTTCCGAAAACGGTCTTGAAACCAAATTTTTTTTTGATTCTGCTGTTGATAACATTATTAAGCATCAAGACTATGCATTTTCCGATCGCGAAGGAACAAGTTTAAGCGGTAAAAACGGCTAAAAAGTTGGTGATTTTGTTTGTTTTTGAATAATTTTTTTGTCGGTTTCAATTGAAGAGCGCGCGCTGCTACGCTATCTCGCGTCATTGAGCGAGCGCTCAGAGATTTTCTTGAGATTTTCAATGTCGGACGGTAAAGTTTGTAAGGTTTTTCATGTATATTATTAACAAGTAATAATATTGTTTCTCGTTCAATTTGGGATAATTCGCACTCGTGTGTTTTGAAAAATTAATGCAAATTAATCCCAAATTGAACTCGAAACCATATTATTACCTATACTAATAAGGTTCTGGAAAATGAAGTTTTATATTCAAAGGACGCATTAATCATAATTAAGTAATGAATTAATTCATGTCCCAAGATCATGGCAGCTTTGGTAAATGCTACTCATAAAACGAGTCCTTAACTTAATGACTCATATGTATATACTCATATATTTTTTTTAATTCACTCAAAAAATATAGATAGTTTTTGCGAGTCTCATGCATGTAGCGCTTATCGCCCTTGCGCACACGACCAAGCAGCTTTTTAAATGAGAGTACTGTATTGTATTGTAGTTTTTTTCTATAGTTTTCCTGATTATTTATCTCATTCTAAGCCGTTCTTAAACAATTTGTATTTTTTTTCTTCTATGGTTTAAAAATCGTTATACTTTATTTGCTTAAGGTAATTCCGTAGTTTTGCATTGCGCACGATTTTAGCCAGCGCGAGCTCGCGCACATTGGCTATTACTACGATTTTAAGATGGCGCCCGGCTGGTAAAAGCGGTTTGTTAAAAATACGCAAAATACAGAAAACAAACCAAAACAACCAGGAAATTATCAAACGAAGGTTATCTGGCATTGATATGGGAGTTTTGTATAAATTTAGAAACATATCACAGTCTTTTTTATATATATATATTTTTTTTTTGTGCGTAAACTCTCCCTAGTTCCCTCTACTGAGGCCACTACATTTCGAGGACAAAATTTGTATTTTAGCGAGCTGTAGCGCGAAAACGAGCACGGTGACCTATCTTTTTTATTTCAGTAAATCAATAAGGAATAGGTTTACCATAATATATCTTAATTTAAACAAAATTCCATGTCCCGTTTTCGAGATATTCTCAAAAACATACTGCGGAAAACTGTTTCCAGATCGATATTAGGGAGAACATCGAAGTTGAAAAGTCCCTGTTTTTTACAACGACTGCATTTTCTGGAAAATTTTCGGCATCCAGCTGTTGCTTTGCTTCATAAAAGAAAGAACAACGCAAATAGTTTAATGTTAGCAATGACTTCCTGAAAGTGGTGGGGCCTTTTGTTCGATTCTCATGATTCGAAAATTTCTTCGCACGACCCCAAAAATGCCATAAATTGCCGTCATCTAGCGCCAAAACGAGCACGGTGACCCCACTTTTTTATTTCATTTTTGGAATAAGTAGCATGTTTGAATCTATTACTACGGAATTACCTTAAGAATGAAGCCCGTACAACTGAGTATACTCTCAGTAAATACAGCGGTTAGTTTGGTATTTTTATATTGTATCCACTTTTTACATATCTTATTAGGCATATAGTATGGAATATTTTTTTCAATAAAGTTCAATAAAGTGTGATTCTATTTGTCGTATTAACTATCTTTTAATCAATACAAGTTTTTTTTGCAGTAATATTTTAATCTGTGTTTTTGTTATCTGTTGTTTGTAAATGAATCACATGAAAATGATATTTTCCTTCCTTCGGTCAAGATTTTCCTTGACATGTTGATTTTGTGCGGTCAGCTAAAATAACGAATCAAATATCACTTGTTCAAGATTGGAAATAAGCGGTTACAAACTGAAGCACCACTCACGATGACAATATACATAGCATGTTAAACAACTCTTGTTTCAAAGCCTTTCCCCGCTCCCATTATATTTTTTACATTTCCTGGCCTATTCCTGATTTTTTTTTCTTTTCTTTTTTCTTTTTTTTTTTTTTTTTGAGTTATTTTCATCAATATTTGATCGTTTCTTGTTTATACTAAAATTAATAATTTAGCTTATTCCCAATTTTTTGATTTTTTTAGAATTATTTTTATCAATATTTCTTCGTTTCTTCTTTATACAAAGAAAATAATTTAGCATGTTTTCTTTTATTCACAAATATCCACCTAAATCTTTGGTCTAGTAGCAATTGCTAGGTTGAGAAAAAAAACTGGGTCGATCGCGAGTTGACATTGCAATGACTGTTTTATTGGACATATATATTTCCAAGATGTAATTTTTGTCGACCGTTGACAAAAACAATCCCTTTGGCGCCAATGCGGTTTCTAAGTTTTATAGATCGATGATTACATTAGGAAAGACGTATTTGACTACGCATTAACAATGTTTTATAATGGGATAGCGAACAGATGGTCAAAAATTGTTGAAAATGATCATATAATTGGGAACGGCAAAAAAATAATTTTTGGATAATACTGGGATACGCACTATCGATTTGTCATTGGCATTAATAATAATAACAATAACAACAACAACAACAACAACGATAATAATAATGGTGATGATGATGATGAAGGTGACTATGATGATGATGACGACGATGATGATGACGACGAAGATGATGACGACGATGATGATGACGACGACGATGACG